>ML835493.1:0-20059 GCA_009831015.1 Picea engelmannii | reverse complement strand
AGGAAATCACCTGACGCACGCAACCCAAAGATAACTACTAGGGAGGGATTGCCAGACACAATCATCAAATATGACGCACCCCCCATACACATGCAAATAATATATCACATACCCAACAATATAATATAGTCCTAGAGATGATATCATTAAACTATGGAGCAATGAGAGCCATTTTCATGGATTAGTGATGATCTAATGATGGTTCTTGCAACCTAAGAAATATTTAGGACCCCAAACCAAATATTTTTCCCATATCCATATTTTTTAGGCACAATTTAACATCTAGAGGGTATGATTACAAATATAAAGGGCATATGCATGTCTTTGCAATCTAACAATTGATAGGGTTTACATAAGAATATACAGGTCTTAATTAAGGGAAAATAGGGCCTATACTTAGATAATTTTGTAAGGAATATCATTATGATGATTTTAGTAGTTTATTTGAATACATTACATCCATATTATATTATATGGCCACTATGTTATTAATATTTCAATATTTTGGATAGTTTTTAATTTTAACTAGTGCACATGTTTTGATGTAGTTCAAGCTTACATTCTATACCCCTCACAAATTGAGAATGATGTAGAAGACATTGTGGTTACTTGGATTTTAAGTTTAATATATCAAACCTATCATTTTGGACTTCAAAAACTTAATTAAAAACATTATTATAATTTTCTTATTAATATTTTTAATTTTAGCATTATTTTTAAAAATATTGATATTATTATTTTCTTAAAAAATTAGTTTATATTTTTCAAATCTTTATCCAAATTATATTTTTTTCATCCCAATTTGTTTTCTATTTTAATATAATCATATCAATTTACCTCCTAATACTAATATCTATAACTTTTATTATTTATATCTTTATTTTATCCTTGCAAATAGGATACAAATTTTCTTTTTAAATATTTCATAAAATAACATCTACATAAACACTTATTGATTAACAAGTGTTGCATGGTAGCAAAGTCTCTGCTAGGTTGCGATGTGAGTAAATGTGACCTAGTATAGAGACATGGCTAGAAATTTGAAATACATGTGGTTTGCATGCAAAACATAGTATTCCTGAATTAGTTCTTCCTGAAAAATACAAAAAATTATCAACATTTGAAAGGTTGTTGGACACAAAAAAAATAGCATTACCAAATTAGTTATCTTTAAAACAAGGACTCCTGAACACAAAATAAATTGAAATTTATGAAATTATAAGTTCTTGGACCCGGGCTGGCGGGTCAAAATTGGGCCTCTGATATTCTGTGCCCTACAAATAGCACCAACAATTCTGCGATACACAAATTGAGAAGCAGAGTTGCGGACTATAGAAATTTAAGATATATATATATATATATATATATATATATATATATACATACGAAATATGTACTTTTATAAACTAGACATTTAGTTCTATACATACGAAATTTGTACTTTTATAAAATATGGAGACGAGATTTTATAGAGCATGTACGAAGCCCTCATTGCATACTTAGCTAGTTTTTGGATCGCTGGTTCTCGGGCTGGCGGGCTTAAAATTGGGACTCAGATGTTCCATGCGCTACAAATAGGACCGACAGTTCTGCGATATACAAAATCAAATGTGGAGTTGCGGACTATAGAAATTTACCAAAAAATAATAATTTCTGTTACATATCTCTGGAAATGACATGAACATTTAAAAGCATATGATAGAATAGTAATAACGTCTGTTACATAGGTTTGTGGAGAAAAACAAAATTTTTTTTAGCATTCCCGAATTAGTTTTCTTTAAAACTAAGGCTTTTCTTGGACAAAAAAAAATATAGCATTGCCGAATTAGTTTTCTTTGCACACGTTTTATAGAGCATGCATGGAGCCCTCATTCCATACTTAGGCGGTTTTTGGATCGCGGGTTCTTGGGCTAAAAAATGGGCCTCTATTGTTCTGTGCCCTACAAATAGCAACGAGAGTTCCACGATATACAAATTAACAAGCAGACTTGCGAACTATAGAAACTTATTATAAAATAAATAATGTCTATAACATATCTCTGGAAATTACATGAAAATTTAAAAGCATACAATAGAATAGTAATAATGTCATTCAAGACAAAAAAATTAGCATACAAGAGGACAAAATAAATGTAGTAGATCCAAATTTGTTTTCTTTGGAACAAACAAGAAAGGTTCCTGGAAACCCAAAATTTAGTATACAATAAAGGCATTGTCAAATCAGTTTTCTTTGGAATTTATCAAAAATTAATAATGTATGTTACATGTTTATAGAAATTTAAATGAGTTTGTCATATATACTGGGATTGGGGCTCCCGCGGACCATAAAAAGAAATAAGTACAAGAAGTGTGTGATGGTAGAGAGGAAGACCTGAAAAGAAGAAATTGGAAGTTATGAGTCTCTGGTTACAATTTTCTATATAAAGAGGTCATAAGTGTATTGATAAAGAAAAGAAGATGACAATATATAGTTAAACTGGATTGATAAAGAAAACAAGATGCTAATATAGCCTTACTATGAAGCTGATGCATTTTTGTTGTTTTCGTCCATGGTCAGTGGAGTCCTGTTGACTGGTTGTAGCCCTTCCTAGATGAGGCTGTCCATTCTCTGTTGGAACCATTCTTTGATGTAAATTTTCATGGGGGCCGTGTTGATTTCTTCCTAGATTTCTATGTTGTAAAGGTCATTTTCTAATTTCCTTAGATCCATTGAAATACTATGCAGACTCTGTTCAATTTCTTCATTGTGTGAGGCATAGTCCAGTCCCTAGTGCTCGTGCTCATCTAGACGATGTTCAAGTATGCTGTAAAATTTTTCGAAAGACAACCCCTTTAAAATATCAACTTGTTCCTAGAAGGCTTCTTTGGTGATTGACAAGAATTTGAGAATTAAGTTACGATCTTGAACGTCGTTAGTAGTTCCCGCTAATTCCATCTGGAGTAGGCTTGTGAATAAATGTTCCTTTTCTGATATGACTTGTTTACATGATTTGACAATGAGCTCCAGGTTGTCAACTTTCTTTTTCCAGCATGCTTTTACTTTTTTGGTGCGCTTTGGGGAGGGGAGTTTCTCCTGTCTTCTTTTCAGTTTCGATGTGTTGAAGGCATAATCGACAAAAGGGGCCAGTACCTGATGACAGAAAAGATGTTCATTTTTTAAATTCGCCTCCAAATGTTGCAACAAATCATTGGCCTTCTTTCCAAAGGAAACTAAATTTTGCGATGTTTCCCAAGCTTCAGTAACTAGCTGCATTTTTTTGTTGATGTTATTCTCTACAAGGGCTCTAGAGCATGCAAGGAGGGTAGATGATACTTCCATCTTTGTTACAGTGGCAACAGGCACAATTTTGTTTCCAAAGGATTGGAAAATTATGGGGTTTCAATGAAAGCCTGCTCAAATTCGTTGAGGCAGTGTTTTAGATTGGAATTTTTCGTCTCAATTCCTCCAATGGAATCATGAAGAATTTCACCGTTTACCTGGTGAAATGAGTAGATTTGGGACAATGACATTTCACTAAATTTAATCTCTGTGCGAGATTTGCCTTTCCTGTTTGTTACATATCTCTTTTCAATGACCATACTTTTAGATTGGATGTCAAAAATAGCGCTTTGGATTACGAAGGATTCATCTATGTGAAAAAAATTGGTCTCAGATATTTCCACCGCGGACGATCCAATTTTCTGCATGTTCTTAGCTTCAATTTCAAGTTGCAGTTTTCCAATTTCAATTTCGGGTTCCTTCGCCTGCCTTGCATTGTTTTTTCTCTTCTTCGCCAGTGGAATTTTGTGAGAACTATCAATATTTATGCGAGTAGGGTTCTTATCTCCTCCTTCGTTCGAAGATTTATGGGTTTCTTTCTTAATGGGGTGGACCGTCAAAGCGATGCTCCATGATGTCGTGCTCTTGGGAGTGCTGGCAGGCGACTGGGTACTCTTCTCACCAGATGCTTTTCCATGTTGTCTGTACAATTCAGTCGCGCTTTGCAATGTCTCTGCGTCACAATTGGCACAAGCAGGATTGTTCTCGACACTGTCCCTGTCTTGGGTCAAGTGTCTATGGATAAAAGAGGTGTTAAAGCCAACACCCAACAAATGTTCTCAAAAAATGCCATTAGGGTCAAATCCTTTTAGCCTTTCAACGTACGTTAGGTTCAATTTCTTGAAATGGGTGCAAACTCCTCAATCTTGTAGATGTTTCTACACATGAAGTCTCTGACTTTCCAGGGAAGAGGAATGAACTTTTTTTTTTTTCTTGTCATGGAAAAAATGCAACCAGTGGTTGTATAGCCTTGCTATTTCTGCAACAAACATCTTGTCCGTGATGTGGCATGGAAGGAAGGCAGGATTTTCCTAAGAGCCAAAGACCTTGAGGAAACTATGATTTTCCTCTTGCTCAAGTGTGCCCTTCCTGTTCAAAAACTTGGTTGCCTAGCCAGACATCCGTGGAGCATCCTTGCCTAATAGTAAATATTTGAAAACTGAGACAAAGCCATTAAAAAATTCATAAAAACAATGGGAGGCCTTGTGCCTCCACAGAGCCTCATGCCAGAATGTTACTGGGTCGAATCCACAGTCTATTTTATTGGAAAGAGAAAGTTTTGGAAATGGGAAACAATACACAATTGTGAAAATCAAGTAGGATGACATATAACATTTATTCGATTCTTTGAATTGTGACAACTGGGAATAAATCTTAATGGAAATTAGCTTCCCCTAATCGAAAATGTATTGTTCCTTGACTATGAAATACAAAATATAAACAATTATATGGGAAATGCGTGTTGTGGATGCATGTCCCGTTATTCTTGTAAACAACCAAGCAATTTCCCGTAATGGATTTCTAAAGGAACTCACCTGCAACCTTGTGATATCTTCAGGAACTGTTGTTGGGTATTTGAGGAAGTTGGCTAAGATGTCCAACTTGTTATGATGTTTTTCTAGAAATTGCTTGCAGTCTTGTCCTCTGAACGCCAATGATGGCTTCGACAACTTTAACATCTCGCGGAAGACTTGAGGTGACAAAGAAACATGAGAATGGTCGCGCAGTGGAATAAATCTTTGGCCTGGAATATATTTTTCGGCACACCAAGATACCACCTCCTTATAGTCAAAAACCTCAGGGACATAGCCTGCATGAGCGATTCCAGAGGTCCAAATCACTTTGTTCTGAGCGGAATGGGATGAATAGTAAAAGTATGCCCTGAACTACTGGAAGTTTTGGTCCTCGTGTGCGAGCATATTTAATGTATCTCCAGAAAACTACTGTTGACCTGATGCCATAAGTATACAAGAACATTTGTTTGTTCCAGACGATGAATGAAATGAAAAGTTGGAAGGGATAATATAACCTTACGCAAATTTTGGTCCAAAGCATGTCAATGGGAGATGTCCTCGAGACTTTCGTTGATTAATGACAATTTGGATGGCTGTTGCATGATGCGTTGTTAACATTAAACACTAGTAATTTCATACATAGAACTGCGAACATGGCAGATATCACAATGAGCGATTAAGCATTGTAGATTTCTTGAGCGACCCAACACGACGACGCGTGTTCGAGATGAACAATTGGAAGGGACAAAATAACTCTTTGCACATATTGGTTTAATGTGTAATAATGGGATATCTCCTCGAGTGTTTCACCCATTAATGACAATGTTGACGGTTCCTGCATGGTCATCTATTAGCATGAAATGTTTCTAATTGCATAGTAAGAAAGTACGGAGGTCGCGGGCAGGAAAAAAAAATAGGTACAAAATAGGTAGTCAATTTGTATATTGCACAGGGTGTGATGCCACCTGTTTCGTACATCTGTGTCCAGTTGTCACTACCAAGAGATAATTTAGTATTGAAAATAATTTTTTAGATTCTATTAGATACTTCATAGGGATTAACATCCGTAAACAATGGAAATCTCCACCCCACCAACCCTGCATTCTGTGTGTGAATTTGTATATCGCGGAACTGGAAGCGTTGTTTGGAGGACAGAGAACAATAAAAGTGAAATGTTGAGTCATCCAGTCCACATGTCCGCTTGTCAATTTGTATATCGTGAAATGGTGGGTGCTATTTGTAACACACGCAACAATGGAGGCCCAATTTTGAGCTCGCCCACCCGAGAACCCGCGATAAAAAATGTCGCTAGGTATGGGATGCATAATTCGTACATGATCTAAGATATCATGTCCATAATTTATAGTCCCATAATATAGGGGAAGAAAAAAAGGGAAAAAGGATGAAGTAGTTAACAACAAAATTTTAGATCACGAAATTTTTGAGAGGAAGATGTATATAACAGAACAAAAAGAAACATAGTTCAATTGCGCCAACTCAATAACTGAGGGCATAAAATTGTTGGAGTTACTTAAAACACACCTAGGGTTTCTTTTTCCTAAGTTTTTTATTTGTTCATTAGTCATAATTAGTCATTATCCAGTCTCCTATATTTTAGGAGATAATATTCCACCTGGAAAATATTCTCTTTCAGTTCACACTTCAGTTTGACTAGTTGAGTTGAGTTTAGATGTTGCATTGGGATCATCACCATGATAATTTGACCTTGCCTTGGTATCATCACCAAAGTGGTGCATTAGACTTGATTCCTTGAGTTAACTCCTCACTACTTTTTGTTCAGTCAGTTAACTGAAGACTAGTTGACTAGTTAACTCAACTAGGTGGTATTTCACTCCCGTAACTGCCTGAGAGACTAGAATAGGTGGAAGTTCACTCCCGTAACTGCTGGTGTGTGTCCAGATCACTCTATACTACCACTATGGCAAATTGGTTCACCTCAAGTCGAACTCATTGAGTTATACATAGTATATCATGTGTAAATTATTCATTATTCACAACGGTTAATGGGAATTCTTTACATTCTTTCTCTCTTGCTTCTTCTTTCTCAATTTCTCTCTACAAATGCGAGTGGTATTTTCTAGCTAGATCTATTATGTGTAGGTTCAACACATTTACATGGTATCAGAGCTGACGGACTGCTAAGAAAAAGCTACACCAAATATTTTTGCAGGTACAAAAGATTGGAGACACCAGAAAGATGGAATTCCAAAAAGAATTCATTCTTACACCTTACAACTATTTTGCATGGAAGGAGAAAATAGACATACATCTCCAATCCAGAGGGTTGTATAGGTTAACCATGAATACAAATACAGAGCTGACATTAGCCATAGAAAAATCCAAGTACTTAAATCACATGGATGAGGCACTCAGAACAATTTGCAGTCTTATTTCTCCCGATCTCCTTTTTCACATATCTTCTTGTAAGACTCCCAATGAAGCCTGGAAAATATTGGAAGGGATATTTGGAAAACAGGATGAGATGAGGGGACACATGCCGGAGATGGAGATTCTCACATTGGATCCAAAAAGCTTTGACAATATCCAATATTTCTTTACAAAATTCAAGGATTTACTGTCGCAACTCAAAGTTTGCAGGGTTGATAAATCGGCGGAGGAGAAACAAATGGTTCTCACCATTCTGTCCAAGATTGGACCTAAATTATTTGTATTCATATCCACATTCCATACTGTCAGATTCGCCTCTGGAGCCACCTGGAAGATGCCTTCTCTTGAGGACTTTATCGAATCCCTGACACAAGAGAAAATCAAGCTCATCAACATGGGCACAATCAAAGGCCCAAGGGCGCATGTACTCACTGTGCATGATGGCAGCCACAAATATTATAAATATAAATATAAATATAAGAGGAAAATTCATGCACATACAAAGAAGGAAGGGTACACAAAACCCTTCACTGATGCCTCTGTATCCAAAGGAGAAAAGGGAAGAAAAGGAGATAAATGCGCATACTGTCACAAAGGATTCCATTCAGAATATGCATGCATGCAAACACAAATAGATCTGATGTCTTAGATACTTCAGCAAAACAACCTTGGAGATCGCATCCCTGAGGGTGCAAAGAAGAAGAAGCCAGAAGATCTGAATTCCAAGAAAGGCAATTCTAGCCATGCCTTGATTGCAATCAACTCCTCTCCAGATGCTTGGATCGTAGATTCAGGAGCATCACATCACATGGCTGCCTCAGAAGCAATCTATTCTTCTTTGGATGCATGCAGAGGTCCTCCTATTCATATGGGGGACAACTCTTCTATTGAAGTCACCAGCAAAGGAAGGATTGAACTCACCAACAGAAGCTTTGAGAATGTGCTACATGTTCCCAATCTTTTTTTCAACCTTCTCTTTGTGTATCAGATGACAAATTCCAGCACTGGAAAGAAATTCATATTCACACCAAATTCCATGGACATATACGACATGAAAACCAACTCCAGGGTTGCTACCGGTGAGGTAAATCATCAGTCTAGATTGTATACATTTTTTGAATTCATTGAACCTGATTCTTCTTTACTGCTTACTCATGCTGATGAAAGTAGTAGGATATGGCACGAAAGATTTGGACATTTGAATTTCAGATACATGCAACAGCTTAGCAAGCATAGATTAGTTGATGGTCTACTAGACATCCATTTCTCCAAGGGAGTATGTGAGGTATGTGTTCTCGGAAATCACCCTCAAGAGAAATTCGTCAAAGGAAAGTCTCAGCGAGCTTCCGCACCTTTAGATCTGATCCACAATGACCTCATGGGTCCTTTTCCACATCCATCGATCAACAAAGTGAGGTTTATTCTCATTTTTGTTGATGATTTCTCACGTTTTACTTGGATCTACTTTCTCGGGCAAAAATTCGAGGTCTTTCAACACCTTAAATATTTCAAAGCTTTGGTTGAGACACAGTCCTAAAAGAAGATCAAAGTCCTCCGAACTGATAATGAGGGAGAGTATGTGAATCATGAGATTCATAATCTTTTCCATGAGGCAGGGATTCAGTTGCAACATACAGTTCCCTACACTCCACAGCAAAACAGAGTTGTTGAGCAGAAAAACAAATCTCTAAAGGAGATGGCATCTTGCATGTTGCATGCAAAGTCACTACCATAGAGACTATGGGCCGAAGCACTTAACTGTGCAACATACATCCAAAAAAAATATCCTCATAGATCTGTCAAGGATAAGACCCCCTATGAGGCTTGGAGTGGCCTTAAACTAGAAGTGGCCCACTTTCTCATTTTTGGTTCACGTGCATGAGCCCGAATTCCCTCTGAAAAGAGGAAGGCACTTGATCCACAAAGCACTGAGTGCATTTTTGTTGGATACCTTGATGATGTGAAGGGATATCGGCTTACTGATCTTTCCTTGAATCGACTCATCATTGAGCATAGTGTCCAATTCAAGGAAAGTGTCTCACATGTACCTCAGCAGTCGCATGCAGACACCTTCACTCTTTCACCTATCCGAGGTGATGAGCATGCACATGCTGACTCTTCTTCAGATGAGAGTTTTGATTCAGAGGAATCAGATGATTCAGATTCAGAGTCAGTACAGTTAGATGCAAAGTTAGAGCATCCGGATGCAGTTGCAGAGCTAGAGCAGAGGCCCAAGTGGGCACATACTACTCTTCAGGATGCAAAGGATCTTGTTGGTGATCCAGCCGATACTAGGAGGACTCGATTTGATTTTGAGGAGCCTCCTATTTCACTCACTGCCACTAAACCATTGCCTTCCAAGCATATTTTCTTGGTTCAGTCTTCAGATCCGAAGTCTTATGGCGAGGCTGCTGGAAATTCCTTTTGGGAATCCTCCATGCAAGAGGAGTACAACTCCCTCCTTGAGAACCAGACTTGGGATCTGGTTCCCCTTCCTTCTGGGAGGAAACTTGTCAGATGTAGATGGGTCTATAGGACCAAGAGCGCAACGAATGGACAGATCAAAAGATATAAAGCCAGGTTTGTCGCCAAAGGCTTTCAACAGGTTCATGATATTGACTATGATGAGACCTTTTCTCCCGTAGAGAAGATGGATTCCATACGATTGGCACTTTCCATTGCAGTAGCCAAGGGATGGGAAGTCCATAATATGGACGTGAAGAATGCATTTCTTCATAGTGATCTCTCTGAGGAGATCTACATGGAGCATCCCCAGGGATTTATGCAGGACTCATCTTTGGTTTATCGACTGAAGAAGTCACTTTATGGCCTCAAGCAGGCTCCGAGGGCATGGTATGCCAAGATGCACTCCTACCTGTTGTCACAGAACTTTGTACATTGTAAATTAGACCCGAATGTATACATGCTTAGGATGGATGATTCACTTCTACTTTTAGTTATGTATGTCGATGATTTGTTGAACACTGGTTTCTCGACTTCAGTGATTGCTATAGTCAAGAGGATTCTTCATGAAAGGATTTTGATGATGGACATGGGTCTGCTACACTTCTTCCTTGGACTTGAGATCAGTCAGGATGCATCATGCATCAAACTGTCTCAATCCAAGTATGCACGAGATCTCCTTGAGAGATTTCACATGACAGACTCCAAGTATGCTCTGACTCTTTTCCTATCAGGAGTCAAACTTGAGGATGGCAGGGAGACTCCACTGGTTGACAGCACACTGTACAGACAACTAGTGGGGAGCTTGTTGTATCTCACACACTCTATACCATACCTCTCATATGCATTTGGCATAGTTTCTAGGTTCATGCAGGAGTCGCATGAGCTACATTGGAAAGATGCAAAGTGTATCCTTCGATACGTATAGGGCACCATCACCTTTGGGATTCATTATGCAATAGACTCTACATTAGATCTCATTGGGTTTACTGATTCCGACTAGGCTGGCGATAACATTCATCGCAAGTCCACATCCGGTTACTCACTCAGTCTTGGTTCTGGGCCTATTTGTTGGTCGAGCAAGAAGCAAGCTGCCATTGCTCTATCTTCAGCCGAGGCAGAGTACAGAGGGGTATTTAACATAACCATTCAGGCTATGTGGCTACAACATTTTCTCCTTGAGTTGGGCATTCAGTTTCATCGGTCGATTGTCATCTGGTGTGACAACCAGAGCACTCTGAAGTTCTGCAGAGATCCAGTTCAGAGGCAGCGAACAAAGCACATCGAGATCCACATGTACTACATCCAGGACTTGGTACACGAGGGGATCATCGACTTACAGTTTTGTCCTTCAACAAAATAGATGACACACATTTTCACCAAGACCTTCATTGAGCATAAATTCCATTCTCTGCGAGGTCGTCTTGGAGTGAAGGACACAGTTGCCTAGAAACTGTTGTTCTTTTTTTTTACATACATTGTACCTTGAGGGGGGGGTTTCCCATGAGGTTTTCCCTCTTTCCTCACTTTATTTTCAGTGTATCTTTTGTACTTGGGTACCTAACATGGTCTCGTTGCCGGGACCCAGTCTTTATTTTCACCATAGTAATGTTCAGGGGGGGTGTTGGAGTTACTTCACACACACCTAGGATTTATTTTTCCTAAGGTTTTTATTTGTTCATTAGTCACAATTAGTCATTATCCAGTCTCCTATATTTTAGGAGATAATATTCCACATGGAGAATATTCTCTTTCAGTTCACACTTTAGTTTGACTAGTTGAGTTGAGTTTAGATGTTGCATTAAGATCATCACCATGCAACATTGGGATCATCACCATGCTAATTCGACCTTGCCTTGGTATCATCACCAAAGTGGTGCATTAGACTTGATTCCTTGAGTTAACTCCTCACTACTTTTTGTTCAGTCAGTTAACTGAAGACTAGTTGACTAGTTAAATCAACTAGGTGGCAGTTCACTCCCGTAACTGCCTGAGAGACTAGAATAGGTGGCAGTTCACTCCCGTAACTGCCTGAGAGACTAGAATAGGTGGCA
Source organism: Picea engelmannii (assembly GCA_009831015.1). Classification (NCBI taxonomy): domain Eukaryota; kingdom Viridiplantae; phylum Streptophyta; class Pinopsida; order Pinales; family Pinaceae; genus Picea; species Picea engelmannii. Next base: position 8,300 of record ML835493.1, on the reverse strand, counting down.
GTTCACTCCCGTAACTGTTGGTGTGTGTCCAGATCACTCTAGACCACTACTATGGCAACTTGGTTCACCTCAAGTCGAATTCATTGAGTTATACAAAGTATATCATGTGTAAATTATTCATTATTCACAACAGTTAATGAGAATTCTTTCCATTCTTTCTCTCTTGCTTCTTCTTTCTCAATTTCTCTCTACAAATGTGTGTGGTATTTTCTAGCTAGATCTATTATATGCAGGTTCAAAACATTTACAAAAATTCACCAAGTATGAAAAGGAACAACGGGCGGCCCAATTCGCCATGAGAGGATATAGATGGAGATGAAATTGGTGGCAACCCGAAAACCATGGACATAAAATTGGCCAAGTATCGAAAGCAGCAACGGTTGGTTGAATTCGTCGTTTGATTATATAGATGGAGATAAAGATATGTCAACCCACAAATGTTGGAGTTGCATATTTCATGAACCTGACAACAGGGGGATCCAAAATAGGCTGAGAAGGTGTCTACAAAGGAGGTGAGGCCCAAACCTTCTAATTTTATCGCTCCGAACATTTGAATGCATAATCTGTAACACAAAAGAGCGGACGATGTCAGAATCCGCTAGTCAATTTGTATATTGCGGAGAGTGCAATCCCAACTGTTTCATACCTATGTGTCCAGTTCTCACTACTAAGAGCTAATTTAGTATCCAAAATATTTTTTTAGATACTGTTAGATACTTCATAGGGATTAGCATCTGTAGACAATGGCAATCTCCACCCCGCTAGTCCTGCATTCGGTGTGTCAATTTCTATATAGCGGAAGTGGGAGCGTTGTTTGGAGGACACAGAACAATAGAAGTGCAATGTTGAGTCAGTCAGTCCACAGGTTTTCTTGTCAATTTGTATATGGTGGAACTCTAGGTTCTATATTTAGGCCACGGAACAATGGAGGCCCAATTTTGAGCCCGCCTACCCGAGAACCCGCGATCCAAAATGTCTCTAGGTATGGAATGCAGAATTCGTACATGCTCTATAAAATATCAGGTCCATGTTTTATAGTCCCATAATACACGGGAAGAAAATAAGTGAAAAAGGACAAAGGAATTTGCAGTTGAATTGTAGATAAAACACAGGAAGAAGAGAAAGGAAAAAGAACTAAGTATCTCATAGAAAAACATCTAGTGTTTGATTATTAATGAAAATTATTTCGAATCCCTGCTGAGTTCTCACCAGTTAAGGCATAAATTGCAGATCACAGAAGTGTCTTTCGTACCATTGTGTCCACTTGTCACTAGTAAGAGCATTGTTGATGTATATAACGAAATAAACGAAGTTGCTGGGGATGGAAAGCAACAACAGATACTTTGAACAAATTTAATGTATACGAGGAACCCACGGTGGAATTGTAGATCATGGATGTTTTGAGTACAACATGTATATAGCGGAATGATAAGCAACTAGGTTTGCAACCGCCGTCCGCACAATGATGGGCATAAAATTGGCTAAGTATGGAAATGAACAACGATCGGTCAGATCCGTCATGCGAGGATATAGATCAAGATGAATACATGTCAACCTGCCAAGTCTGGAACTAGATGCCATAGAAACGACACTAAGTATATAGCCGATCTGACAACCGCGCCCATAAAATTGCCTAGCTATGGAAAGGTACATCGGTCGGTCAGATTCGTCATGTGAATATACAGATGGAGATGAAGATAAGTATCTGACAGTCAAAAAAACTTTTTTTTTTCATTTATTAATAGCAATGTTTTTGAATGTCTAATGGGTTCTCACTAGTAAAAGCATTAACTGCAGATCACTGAAGTTCTTTGGCTGCAACATGTATATGACAAAACAGGGGACATAGGTACTAGGTATCGCGAACCCGGGGCCTGGTGCCCAGATAACTGGCTAAGTATTGGCCAATACAAAGTTTTGATATCTATTTCCATAGTATTCATACTAGTATCTATCAACGAAGAAAGTTTTCATATTTATTTGAATAATATTCATACTAATATATATTAATGGAATCAAAATTTGGTGTGGCTTATGTAATGAAAGCATAAATTGCAAACTACGGAAGTTCTTAGGCTGCAAGATGTATACGATGGAACAAAGGACATAGTTGTTTAATACCGCAAACCCAAACATAATTGCCTAAGCTTTGCCGAAGAGGAAGTTTTTGGTATTTATTCCAATAGTACTGATATTAGTATATATGCACAGATATTATCAAATAGAAGAAGTTGCAATATATCCACCATACTCCACAGGAACATTGCATCAACAGTTCAACCGCCTTGTTGTAACTCATTAATTCATTCTATTTACAGAACTTGAAGAATGGAAGCAGGATGGGTCCTCCAATTTCTTTCTTTAAATACAGGGCCAACACCACATAAGTATGGCCTATGAAAAATTATTCTTAAATGTAAAATGTAAAGAAAGAACATAGCAGGTTTTATTTAGATTGAAGTAGTGGGCAGCAGAAACAAAAGCTTGTCCTTCATGTTTAACGACACGGGAAGAAGGTACAAAATACAATTAAAACAAATACCAGAAATTGGAAAATACTATTAAAAAATAAACCAAAATTATTCTATATTCAAATAAGATGGGTTACAAAATACAACTGAGGCTATTTGCGACAATGATTTCAATTTCGCCTGCCGTCGACCAATAAAAAATATGTACATTGATGAAGCTTCTTCACATTTTTCTTGATGTTCAAACTCTTTATTCGTAAAAAACGAGTTGAATATCAATTTTGGGTTTGGTACTTAATCATCGCTGCCAAGTACATCTATTCCAATTTTTTGAATACCTTGTCTCTTCCAGATATGGCCCGCTTGCAATGGTTGCTTATTCAACATTCTATTCTTTGTCAAGTATTAATTTTCCTCTGACTGGTATTCTCCCTGTATTCGATCATCTGTTTGGTTGAGAAGCCTACGTGAGGATTTGTATGTGGAACTTCTTTGCTTTATTATAGTAAATTGGAAGAAACGCCCAACGCAGATGCAAAATGCAAAATTTTTGAGGCACATAACTTCTTCGGGCAGCAGAGTTGTGGCAAGTGCATCAAATACTGCAGAACGCACCAACACAGGTGTGGCAAGTGTATCAAATGTTGCAGATGGCATAACAATATATATTTACTCATAGCGGTGGAGGTATGGCGGCCCACAAAAAGGTCTAGAATGTTCGGAAGTGACGCCAAATATGTGGAGTCTGCAACTACATTTAGAGAAAATTGAACAAACTTTGACAAAGAACATGCCTTTCTTTCAAGCTGGCTACCAGACCCACATGCAACTCATCAAAATATGAAATAGAAAATTTTGTAGTGATAATATGTTGTTTATCCACCCATACAGTTTCTGTTACCCGCCTTTGGTTACATTCGCAAATGGAGTAATATTTCACGTCATTTACGAACATGACAGACCGTTTTTCAAGCAACTGTAAATGTGCTACCCTCGAGGAAGACAAATTCTTCTGCGATATGTACAATTCCATACACTTGCCAAATCTGTGTTGTTGGAAGAAGCTATATACTTAAACAAAGAACTATTTTTCACGTGACCTTAAAATCCATTACAATTCCCAGAAAGAAAACAAAGAAGTTCAACAAACAAATCTCCAGGAAGCCTTTTCAACCAACCAAAGCATCGAATATAGGGAGAACACCAACCAAAACATAATTGTTCTTTTTTATTCGTCTTCTCTGAGTTTCTCTTGTATAACAGAGTTTTTTTTTACTCAAAGATCACGTCACATAAAACCAGTCTCTCTTCTTTCATCTGCCCCTCAATCGCATCTCTAAGTTGTCTTACATGTCCATGACCAAGAACATTAGAACGAAGGCACCCTAAAGCGCAACTCTTTGATGATAGAGAGAAATGGCAATAAGTATTTAAAAGCAACGTTGGATGATCTTCCATAGATTTTGTGTTGATTCGTTTTAATGACAAATGTTCTTGATATTTTCTCTTATTAATGCCAATATTTTCGAATGTGCATGTTGAATAGTGACTACCATCACGTATTAAAATTCCCATATCTGAGCAGATTCTCAAATCTGACATCTAATATATGCACAATATTAAAGAGGGACATGACACAAAGGCCTCCATGGGTGACACGTTCGTGAACTATGTTGAATCTTTTAAGAAAACTATAACTGCACAAGGCAAAAAAAATAAAAATAAAAAGTGTTTTCACAAATTCAAAATGCAAGCAAAAAGAAATTACCAGATCCCATAATATTTGCATGTCTATTGATTTTAATGGGAGATGTCCTCGAGCTTTCCAGTTATTAAAGCCCATCTTTTCGAAATGCACAATATTAAAGAGGGACATGACGTCAAGGCCTCTGTGGGCGACACGTTCGTGAACTATGTTGAAGCTTTTAAGAAAACTAAAACTGCACTAGCCAAAAAAATAAAATCACAAATTGAAAATGTAGGCAAAAAGAAGTTACCAGATCCCATAATGTTCGCATGTCTATTCATTTTAATGGGAGATGTCCTCAAGCTTTCTAGTTATTAAAGCCCATGTTTTCAAACCTGTCTGGTCGGTTTTGAATTTTGAAAGCATATTTAATGTGTACTGGAAAGCACTGAAGGTAACGAGGATGGAGCCCTATGTAACATACGTTACTACTGTTTTTTTGTTTTTGTGCAAGAGCATATGTAAAACGTACCTAAAGAAAAGTAATTCGACAATGCTAGTTTTTTTTGCACATGAGCCCTTGAAATTCAAATAGTCCGCAAGCCTGATTGTCAATTTGTATATCACGGAACTCTCCATGCTATTTGTAGGACACAAAACAATAAAATTAATTTTAGAGCCCGCCATCCCCAGAACCTGCGATCCAAAAAATGTTTACTATTTTTTTTTGTCCACAATCGTATGTAAAACGTACGTAAACTATTTCGAGAATGCTAATTTTTTTGGACATGAGGCCCTTCAAATTCAAATAGTTTGCAAGTCTGATTGTCAATTTGTATATCGCGGAACTCTACGATTGTCAATTTTCAGCTGGCTACCCCGAGAACCCATGATGCAAAAACTGACGAAGTATGGGATGAGGGCTCCGTGGATGCTTTATATATCTACTTTATAAAATCACATATTTCCTATGTTTAATTTATGCTCTCTAGGTAACCTATAATTTGATAAATTTCAATCTCTTCTGTCCAAGAGCCCTTCTTTTAAAGAAAACTAATATGGGAATGCTAATGCATACACTGAACACGACCTGTCATAGTTCGATACAACCTGTCCGCGAAGCCGCATCCATAAAACTGGCTAAGTATGCAACCGAACGACCGTTGGTCGAAATGATCGCAGAACTCTCCATGGTATTTGTAGGGCACGGAACAACAAAGGCCCAATATTCAACCCGCCACCCCGAGAACCCGCGATCATTAACTTATGTTGTCTAGGAAACCTATAATTTCATAAATTGCATTCTCTTCTGTCGAGGAGGCCTTCTTTTAAAGAAAACTAATTCGGGAAAGCTAATGTGTACACCGAACACGACCTCTTATAGTTCTATAGAACCTATTCGCGAAGCCTCGTCCATAAAACTAGCTAACTATGCAACCGAACGACGGTCCCTCGCAATGACCACAAAAACGCGAGAAACTATAGATTCAAACACAGTTTACAACATGAGATTAAAAGGGAGAGAACATGTATATCTCCCACACAACAAAAGGCACTCTCATAACTATGAAATATATTTTGAGGCCGACAAAATATAACCATGAAATATATTTTGAGGCTAACAAACTCTGCTTCAATGTGTAAGAGATGCAATTTACATGGCCTGCAATTCTTTAGTTTGTTATTTTAACTTAATAGTATTCTATGCAAACTGCACTACAAATAAATGTAAGCAGAGATCCAATCGCAGATGCAACATCCCAGCATTGCAAACCCTGGGCAAACAAGAAAATGCACCAAATAAGAACCCAACTAAGAAGCACCAAAAGGCCCAAGTGCAGGCGCATGACCGCAACCTTGCAAAGTCGAATCAACCAACAATAAACAACATACAACGAAGAAAGAAACAAGCAACAACCACCCCCCTAGGAACGATGTTGTTCCAAGTGCGATTGCAGAAACCCAAACCTGCAAACTGCAACAACACTAACATGCAAGCAAGAACAACAACAACATGCAAATAAGAAATCAGTGCCATGCAAAAAACAAGCATGGACCACTGAACCAACAATGCTGCTGGAGCATATAAATTTTAAAAACGGAAGAAAATTTCTTGTAACAAGCCTATTAAGTAACCATTCAACACTACCAAGCCTGTTAGGTAAACATTTAAGTCTGTCAGAAATGCACTATAAACATTTAAGAAAAAAAATCAATGTGGCACGTCTCTGACATATCCCAATTGTTTTTTATGTTTTTAGTAACAATAGTTCGAACACCAGAGAATGTATTGGAAGGGCAAACTTTGGATATGCCACCATATCAAACATTGCCATTAATTTACCTAGCATAAAATGCTAAAACAAACATTCGAATTAATGCTAGCATTAATCCACCTTCAATGAATGCATAATAAAATATATGATTCAAAAAGACTATATACGATCAAATACTTTGGATATGCCAACATATATAACATTGAGAATAGCAAAGCCAACAATAAGACCTCCAATCCCTTGTCCAATCAGATCATGACAAAGATGGTACTTTTTTTAATATAAAAATCGATGTTTTCAGTTCCCTGGTTCCAACAATAGATAATATGGAAATATTTGTGGTCAAAGGATAGACTAATATGAAGTCAACAATTTATCGATCACTAGAGTCCCTCCACGCCTACGACAGGGACTAATAAGGCATGTTATGAAAATAACACAATACTCAAATTGAAATTTAATGTCACTTAAATGACCCAATACTATCAAACTTCAAACTTTAAAAACTTGTATACTTTTGAAAAACTAAGTCAAGTATCATCATCCAATATTTATTAACTTTTAAATGCATTTAAAGATTTGCATACTTTTGAAAAGCTAAGTCAAACATCATTATTTAATATTTACTAAATTTAATATCACTTAAATAACCCAATACTATCAAACTTTAAAGACTTGTATACTTTTGAAAAAATAAGTCAAGCATCAACATCCAATATTTATTAACTTTTAAATGCATTTCAAGACTTGCGTACTTTTGAAAAGCTAAGTCAAACATCATTATTTAATATTTACTAAATTTAATATCACTTAAATGACCCAATAGTATCAAACTTTCAAATAAATTTAAAAACTTGCATACTTTTGAAAAGCTAAGTCAAGCATCATCCTTCAATATTTACTATATTTAATGCCACTTAAATGACCCAATAGTATCAAACTTTCAAATGCATTTAAAAATTTGCATACTTTTGAAAAGCTAAGTAAAGCATCATCTTTCAAAATTTACTATATATTCAATGCGGCTTAAATGGCCTAATAGTATCATTATTTACTATATTTAATGCCACTTAAATGACCCAATAGTATGAAACTTTCAAATGCATTTAAAAATTTGCATACTTTTGAAAAGCTAAGTCAAACATCATCCTTCAATATTTATTATATATTTAATGCCATTAAATGACCCAATAGTATCAAACTTTCAAATACATTTAAAAATTTGCATACTTTTGAAAAGCTAAGTCAAACATCATCCTTCAATATTTATTATATATTTAATGCCATTTAAATGACCTAATAGTATCAAACTTTCAAAAGCATTTAAAAATTTGCATACTTTTGAAAAACTAACTTTCAAAGGCATTTAAAAATTTACATACCTTTGAAAAGCTAAGTCAAACATCATCATCCAATATTTACTAAATTTAATGTCACTTAAATGATCCAATATTATCAAACTTTCAAATGCATTTAAAAAATTGCATACCTTAAAAAAAAAACTAAATCAAACATCATCATCCAATATTTACTAAATTTAATATCACTTATATGATCCAATAATATCAAACTTTCAAATACATTTAAAAACTTTCATACCTTTGAAAAACTAACTCAAACATCATAATCCAATATTTAAGAAATTTAATATTACATAAATTACCCAATACTATCAAACTTTAAACTTTAAAATACATTTAAAAAGCTAAATCGAGCATCATCTTCCAAGATTTGCTATAAATACAATATCAAAACTAATGGTCAAAATTCAACATTTAGTTGAATACAGATCAAAACTAAGTGTCACAATTCAATATTTAGTATATATTGATATAATATATCAATTTTGTTGATGGCACAGTAAAT
>ML835492.1:0-29310 GCA_009831015.1 Picea engelmannii | reverse complement strand
TTTCGAGAATCCTTGGGTCTACAATAGTCCTGGTACTTCTTTAAAAATTTTGCCTTCATATCTTCCCAAGATCTAATGCTATATTCTCCTAAACTCATGAACCAATGTAATGCAGAATCTTTTAGGGTAGCAGGAAACAACTTCAGTTTATGTGCATCCTAGAGGTAGTTATAACTCCTGCACAGGATGTCAAACTCAAAAAGAAAGACATCTGGGTCTTCACTACTTTTCCCATAAAAGGTTGGTAGTGCTGAAGGTGGGATATTTTTCATATTGACATTCTAGACCAAATCCAAAATAGGAAACCCAAAGGTGGTTTCTGGTCTTAGCTCAGTCTCTACTTGTTCTTATTCTTCATTATCAACATGAATTTCCCCTCGTTCTCTTCTATCCAATTCTATCCCTCTTTCTGCCATGTTAAAAGGATTACCAAAAATTGTATATGCAATCTGATCTTTCTGATATGCAATTATACCAACATAATTGCTATCTCTTATTGGTTCTTTTGAGGACCCTATTATCTTTGATTCAACAGTTGCAGTTGTTATTTGTGAAACTATAGTGTCAGGGTTCCTGAGAATAACTTTCACTTCTTCTGGATTAACTGTGTCAACCAAGTTTGGATCACCAGGAATTTGAATTTGTTGGTATGTGGTGTTTCCTGGTTCTATGTTTTGCTCTATGGTTTCCTTAGCCAAAGTTCCAGTCTCAGTTTCTATTGCTTTTTGGGTGGAGGTTTCTTCTTTTTGTTTTTTTGTGTTTCCCCTAAATCTACCTCTATGATCTCTATTTCTCATGAAAACATACTAGATGAAAGAAAAAATAATATTGAGTTTTAGAGGAACCTGTGATAACAGATATGTCGGTTCTCACCCTTCGTTTCACAGCTCCTCTTTCATCAACCTGCTAACATACCACACCAAACCAAATACATTTTAAGAAAATAACCAAAACAATTATCTAACTTACCTTCTAAACAGCTCCCTGGCAATGGCGCCAAAAATGCCAGGCTGTTATATTAAAGATTTTTAATTACCTGAAAACATTGAATTGTCAAACTAGGGTAAGTGAACTTAGAGATGATACACTATATGTGCTGGTAAGATTATAATTCCTATCTAAAGGTTATTCTGAGAAGAAAACACAAACTTACTCTTAGAAACTGAACCCTAATGATTATCTTGAAACTAATCATCTCTTGTCTAATTCATCAAATGAAAACAGTTCTGAGTTTAAGTATAGGTACTTCTATTTCTGATCTGATGTAATCTCCCAAGACTATCTACCATTAGCTTAAACATCTAATCATCATCATATCTATCTAAACCATAAAAGAGAGATCATTTTTAAAAACCTTTTAATCTAAGCATCAAAAACAGTTCTAAATCTAACCAGAGGTGAAACAAATAAATGTACTATTTACCCTACAGGTACTGGAAGCTTCCTTTAATCCGACTATAAGCTAACTATCCTAACAGAATAGAGTAAATCTAAACTCACATTCTCTTTAAATCATGATCAAACTGAAAACTAAAAAAAGAGCAAATCTAGGTTAAGCACTTGGTTCATTCTTCAAGTTCTATAGGGATAAATAACGCATTCAACATTCATCAATCTATGAGATAATATCAAACTGAAAATGATCTAACTGAAGAATGGCTAAGCAAGAATCTAACAGAGTAATTCCAAGCTCAAAACTAACTTACATGCATATTCTAAAACTGAAAATAAACTAACTCTACTGTGGAAAAGAGACAGTGAATTGAACCTGTTGGCGGGCCCAACCAAGAGGTGCAATCGCCCTAAAACGAAACCAAAGCTACTCAGATCATTCCATGCAAAAATTGTTTCATACTTCACGCTCCATAATTCATAAAACAACTCAAATCATTTAACAACGAATAACATAACGCACAACAAATTGTATTATCAGAAATCGTATCACATAGCATATTGTAACCAACATTTCTTGAGAGCGATCTCAGTTTATATAGATCCTCTCCAAAATAGTTTTAAACATAGGTGCATTAATCTAAACGGATCTCAGATCCGAAAATGACTCATAGTCAGTTAAAAYRAACTTCACAGCTTAAAAATAACTTGAATCATAGGAATACCTTGAATAGCCCCATTTAGTTGTAAAAGGATGTCAAATGTGTCATGGTAAGGCCAGAAGGAAATGATACTAGATATGAAAATGGAGGTATATTTGACATGATATAGGCAAAAATATAGTMAAAACTGGAGACTAACARTAAGATTGGACATGCTTTTAAGTYTGTCCATGTTGTTTTAAGGCAAATGTGTATTTTTAAACCTAGCCYGATTGATTAAAAGACAATGACTATTGATTGTTATCTTGGGTGTATTATKRTTTCATTACCAAAGATGAATGTTCTAGCATAGATAACAGAGAGTCCTGTGTATCATGTATTTTTGTTCTCTTCATATGTCGTGTGGGAATCATCGTGCAAACTATTGATTGTTTAAAAAAAAAAGAATTCTACATATATATTGATGCACACAGAGACTAAGCTCAGGATTATGTTTTGAAGTTGACTGTTTTTGTTGATCCGTGATTGTTGTGCATATTTTGTTTTTTTTTTAAAGGATATGGATCAACATTAGTATATACAATATTATTGAATTGGAAATGTTTATATGTTATAATACATAGACTGTTATAAATTGAGGATTTTTTGGGAAATTAAATTATTATTGAGACAACAAGCAGTTTTGTATAGAATTGAGGAACAATGAATGTTTTGGTCTTGGAAGTGGATGCTTTTGGATTAAAATTTGAACAAAGTTATGATAATTAATTGAGTTAATTTATGTTATGAAAAATATCCATCTAATTCCCTGTCATTTTCTCACTTTTTCACTCATTAAAAATCCCCTCACGATCCTAGATTCATTTTGCACGCCCTCTTCATTAAAATTAATTAAAAGCTATGTATGACAATGATTTAAAAAATAACACAGAGATAGATGATAGCTGGTATGTTTTAGTTATTATTGCACAATCAATCGTTTAATGAATTGTTGATCAATAATCGTGTTCTTACTCCCTTTCATTTTCTCACTTTTTTTCTCAATATAATCCCCTCATATATCCTTGAACCCTAATTCACCCCCTGCTCATTGACAATTATTAAATGAATTCTATGGATTGGATTGCATGGGTCTGATGTGATTGTTGAGACAAACTTTATTTCATATTAAGCTAATGTCATGTATAGTCTTTTGAAGAAGCTAGTTGCTAATAATTGTTGCATACAGGATGAGCTTCTTCGACAGAGAAAGTCATGGATGAAATAATAGGGGTAGAGGGAATTGGAATAGAGAGCCTAGAAGGCCCAGATTCTCAATACATTTTGATGCAGATCCTCTTGAATTAAACTAGATCTTCCAAGCTGGATTTTTCAATTGGATTGGACAAGGGGTAGTCCAACCTAGACCAGAGAGGCCTCATTTCCAGCCCCAACATCTCCCTAGTATCCCTATACCCCCTCATGTTTCCTTGGATCCTGAAGTTCCCGAGAACGACAGATGGCAGGAGATTGTTCACCCAGCAGTCTCCCACCATCGTGGATGGCCAAATTTGTCTTTACTTTCTCCTCCTCCACCTGTTAACCCAAATTTTCAGATTTCCCCTGCACACTCACCTATACAGTCCTCCCACGCAAGAAAAAGACTCAAAACCGAAGCCCACCATATTCATGATAAAGGAAAAGATGTTGCCTCCCCCTCCTATCCTTCACGTGATTCAACCAAATCCATATCATCCCATATGCACTTGAAAGATGATTGTTCCCATGTCATCAGTGAGATCAAGCCTCAAGTCTCTACACAACCTAAGGCTAATTCAAGAAAGTCAAAAGGGGATAGAAACAACAAAGGAAAAATTGTCTCTCAAAGTGGAAAATATGGTTTTTGATTATACTTTATTATTGTTTTATTGAGGATAGTGGACCGTTGAAGGTTTTGGACAACAAACTATTTTTGGATATTTTGGATATTATATGTTTGGATATGATTTGAAATATCATTGATATTTAGTTTTCAAATTATGGAAATGATTATGGGAGCCACAAGGAGGGATATGTTTGATTTATTGTCTAGTTATGTTTATGTTTTCTAAGAAATTAAAGGGTTCCACAAGGGGTTCCACCTACTTTTTATTATTTATTAAAATACCCTTATTATTATTATTATTAATTCTTCCCCTAAACTAAAAGTTAATTGAGTTTTAGTTAACTTAACTAAATGAAGTAGTTGAACTACTTCAACTAATTTGGAATGCATAAAAGCCAAATGAGAAGGAACAACAAGAGGATAATAGAAGGACAAAGCATACTAAGGTTTGCTCTTAAGTTTTATTGAGATAGTTCAGTTTTAATTCATTCTTCAATTCATCAAAGGCCTAATTCTCTTTTATGACAACAAGGTCCTATTGTAGACAACAAGTTTCAAAGCTGAATCATATCATTCATACACTTGTTTTCAGAGGTGTTGATCTATCTTTGATAGTCTGTGTAGACTTGTTTGTTTATGAATTAAATTTCATGATTGATAAAGGATATTGTGCAGAGTCAAGTGGGCAGCAATCTGTGGCAAGCTGATCCAAATTTTAAAGTTTATTTTTTACTTCTTGTCAGAGTCCTTTTATATGGTCTTCATCGGGGATACCTAAGTTTGACCTTGGTCCATGCCCCCCACATGGATTTTGTAAAGAGAACAATTCTTTTGATTTCTTGGAATGAAATAAAGTGATTGTTATTATGTCTCACCTGTGTTCATATGCAACTTGGTATTTTTTATTTTGATCTCCACATTTTCTTTTGCAATCTGATATATTCAGAAAATTGTATAAAAATGCTATATTTTTGCAACAATATTTTATTAGAAAAATCAGTCTAAGCCCCTGTAATTAATACTTCTGGATTGGGAAACATTTGTTTTGCAGCTATAAATATAGGGTAACATTCCCGACTATCTTGCCTTAGCCAAGCAAGATACGAAAATGATTGATTAAGATAATTTCATATCTTTTCCTCAAAATTTATTTGGCAACCATACATGGGAGATATTCCATATCTCTCTAGTTGATTTTATACTTGCTTTTCATTGAATATATTTATATTTCTGATATCTTTTCTTTGACTGTTTCATTTCTTCATAACTGTACCGGTTGCAAGGAAACCCAATATTGAGCCCGGTATTAAAGGTCAGACCAACATTTCTTTAACCTTGTTTAATACCATCTTAGAGACCACTAATACCCATGTTGAGCTTGAATTCTCATGGGCATCAGTTGAAGCTAGGCAAAGACAACCTAGGAATCAGCTCTAGATTTCTTTTTCCTACAGTTTGGTTCTTATTTCCATGTCCTTAAACCCTCGTATCTCTAGGAGAATAAGAGGTTTATCTCCTGATATTAATCCTATTGCTAAAATAGGAAGAATAAACGTTGTTTTTTCAACCCAACAAAGTCATCTAAGGAGAACTTTATCTGATTCAGCCAGTTCGTCTTTGTCTCCCTTACATATCATTAATAAGATGGCATCTAGTGGTGGCTCTGGGGGCAATGGAGGTGCTTATTCATCTCAATATTCAACCTCGTAAGTGATTGGTAACTTATATAGTCACCGAGTCCCTTTTCAATCCACTACAAACCAAACCAAAGTCATTAAAAAGTATGGGCTTTTTCATTTTGAAGAAGATGCTACAACTACTCTGTGCCATGTTTCCTCCCCTCTCGACCTAGCACCTGATACTCGTCCACTTCCTAAATTCAAAGAGAATCTCCCTAGGTTTTTAGGGAATAACATGGTCACTACGAATGAACACTTGGTTGCATTTTCTAATGCCTATCACAACATAAGAGCCAATGACAACGACACTTGTATGCGCTTATTTGTGAATTCCCTTGAAGGGAAGGTTGCAGATGATTTCTTTGACCTTCCTCCTAATATTCTTTATACTTGGGAGGAGTTAGTATATTGGTTCAAATATACTTATGGGCAATCCAAAATCCCAACCGAGAAGTATAGGAGTACAATAACATTGCTTATAAGGATGGTGAAACTATCAAGTCCTTCAACTTGCGTTTCACCAAATTATACAACCAAATCCCTGAACTCATTTTCCCTCAGAACCAAGCTTCTTTCATGCATTATTATAATGAATTACCTTCCCCCTACCATCATAGGCTTGAGGAAAAGGCCATCGATAACATTGGTTCCTCTCTGCATACTTGTTTAGAGTATGCATAACAACTCGAAAGAACATGTCTTCCTAAGGGAGACTCAGTTAAATAGAAAAATATGTCTTCCCTCTTACAACTTGTACAAGATATGAATACTTGAATGATAGCATATGAACGGAAAGGAAATGTTACCTCTCTTACCCCTGGGGCCTCATCTTCTTCTTCACCACCTTTAAATGATCTTAATGAAAATAACTTTCAACCTAAAGCTATCATGCCTTGTAGTTGGTGTAAATTTTTTGATGAACACCATGAGGAAAGTACATGTGAAGTAAAGAAGAGTGTCAGAGATAAAATATTTGGTAAAATACCTAAAACTACCATTGTTGTCCTAGACTTTGCAGAGCCAAAGGATGTTATGATCATAAATACTAGGAATAAATCCTATGCTCCAAAAGTTAAATATGATCCTCCTCACACTTCTTCCAACCCTATCTCATCTTCACCAACTGCTACTATTCAGGTTTCTAAATCCCCTGACAGTCAAGGAACTACCTTCCCTCTTCCCTCTTCCAAATGCAACATCATTAATCAATTGGATAATATAAAAGTAAATTCTACCCTCATGGACATGGTTGTCATCCCTGAGCAACAAAAGCATATGAAATCTTTTATGGAAGGAAAATCTTCCATTGTATCCAACCTCTCTGAAGAGGTAGATGAAGAGGATTCAACTGTAAATAAAGTAGGTGTACATAACTTTAGGAACCCTATAAAAAACCCTCAATTTTATATTTCTGTAAAGATTATGGACAAGATTTCCCATTGTTGTCTTATTTACGACGGTTCGGGCCCAAGTGTAATGTCGAAGATTATTATGGAAGAGATAGGCTTGTCTTGTACAAATGAAAATGCTAGAAGCATGCTCTATTATAATAGTTTACAACAAACGAGCATAGGTGAAATCAAGGACGTGACCTTGGTTTTGTGGGTGCACTCTGAAATAAGGAGAACCCTTAATATTCAGGTAATAGATATGTCAGTGAGTAATTACTCGATCATCTTAGGAAGAGATTAGAAATATTTTATGGGTGGATACCTCTCACTCGACATGACACACTTATCCATTCCTTAGAATGGTAAAAACATCATAGTCTTAAGGGAGGGAAGAATTATATCAAAGACGACCTAGGAGTATACTCCATCTTTGTTGATAAGGATAGAACTACTTTGGAACAAATCGACATAGAGGATGGGATGTGGCATATGCACTTTGATGGTTCATGTTCAAATGAAGGAAACAAAGTTGGTATTATCCTGTACTCTCATGTGGGTAAGATTCATAACTTTTTCCTATAGGTTGGATTTGTCTTGCACAAACAATGTCACTGAATTTGAAGCGTTACTGCTAGGCATTGAAAATTCCTATAATCTAGGTTGTGGTCACCTTACAATTTTTGGGGATTCCGAACTTGTTGTAAACCTTGTACGTAAGATATATTCTCCTAGCAACAAGTTAATGAAATGTTACACCAAACTGTTTGGGAACTTATCTCGAACTTGCTATCTTTCAACATCACTCATGTTAAAAGGGAATTGAATTAAATGGCTGATAGGTTAGTTGTTTTTGCATCCTCTCCTACTTGGAAACTTCTACCACAAAATCCTGATTACACCTTTCAATATTTGTATCGTCTTCATATCCCAGACAATATAGAGTCATGACAGGTCTTCCCTAGTGATGAGAGAATCTCTTCTTTCATTCACAATGAACCTTATAAACCTAAGGAAATTATATCCACGGAAGATAACAAAATTCCTAAGGACTTGAATCCTATAGAAAGTTCATTTTCATCGAGTGATGTAAGAAACAAAGAAAAACATAAAGAAGAGGAGTCGAAAAGGAAAGTGGTTGAAACCATTTCCTTGAACAATGGAACACCTGAGTCTCCAAAGAATGTTAAAATAGGTGCCCAATGTTCTAAAGAAGAAAAATTGAAGTTAACTAAGGTGCTTGGTGAATTTCAAGATGTTTTTGCTTGGTCTTATGAGGATCTTCGTGGTTTTGATCCTACTATTATACATGCCATACCTATCAAGGAAGGCATAAAACCATTTAGGCAAAAACAGAGACCCATTAACCCTGTACTGGAAGTAACTATTCAGAAGGAGTTGGAAAAATTCTTGAATGTTGGGATAATTTTCCTTGTTAAGTATTCTAAGTGGGTTTCTAATTTGGTTCCCGTTCAGAAAGAAATAGGTCAGATCAGATTATGCGTTGATTTTTGTGCATTGAATAGGGTCAGCGTTAAAGACCATTTTCCTCTCCCTAATATGGAAATGATTTTGCAACAAGTTGCAAGGTCACAAATGATGTCCTTACTTGATGGTTTTTCTAGTTATAATCAAATCAAGGTGAAAAGGGCAGATAGATTTAAAACCACTTTTATTACTCGTTGGGGCACTTTTGCTTATGAACGTATGCCTTTTGTATTATCTAATGCAGGTGCTACTTTTCAAAGAGCTATGCAAACGGATTTTGACGATTTGATCAGTAAAATTATTCAGATTTATCTTGATGACTTAACTGTGTATTATAAAAATCGATTAGATCATTTTGGTCATCTTAGAAATATTCTCATGTGATGCAAAAAAATTGGTATTTCTTTAAATCCTTCTAATTCTATTTTCAGCGTTACCAAGGGCAAGATCTTTGGACACATTATCTCGGATTTAGGAATAAGAATTGATCCCGAAAGGATTACCGCTATCCTAAATCTTCCTGGTCCTACTTCCAAGAAGGAGGTTCAAACTTTTATGGGTGTTATTAACTTCATCCATAGGTTTGTTCTTGATTTTTCTATAATGGTCAATCCAATTCACAATCTCCTTAAGAAAGAACGTTCCTTTTCTTGGACAGATGATGTCGAAAATGCTTTTGAAGGGATCAAGAAAGAAATCAGTTCCGCACCGGTTTTGGCGAAGCTGGATTTTGAGAAAGAATTTATGATATATACTAATGCCACAGAGGAAGCAATTTCTGCTATCGTCCTTCAATGTGATGACCAAGGTAACAATAAACCAGTGGCTTACATGAGTCAAATATTTTCAGATGATGAATTTAAATATTCTTTTATTTAAAAGCATGCTTTTGCTCTTGTTAAAGCTGTTGAAAAATTTTTCCATTTCATCTTAGGTAAGCATACACTGGTAAAAGTCCCTTTACCTATTGTCAAGTTTTTACTCTCACAGACTTATCTTTCAGGAAAGATTGCACATTGGCTTGCCAAGATTCAGGAGCATGATCTAACCATCATGACTTCTAAAACTATCAAGGGACGTGACTTATCCCTTCACTTAGCTCAACATGTTGAAATGAGTGAAGAAATTGATGAACAAGATAGCTCTCTATCAACACTGTTTTACATTAACAATCAAATCCTTCCTGTGTCTGAACATACTTGGTATAAAGATTTGGTTCACTACTTGAAAAATCAAATATGTCCAGATAACTTAGACACTCATCAAAGAAGAAGTCTCTGCCTCGAATCTGCTATATACATCATTATAGGAGACTTCTTGTTTATAAGGTCTGCCAATTATATGTTACTTCGTCGTGTGAACAATGAGGAAGAACAAACATTGTTGCAAGAATCTCATGGTTCTTTGAATTATGTTATTCATATAGGAGGTCACTTTTCTGCTAAAACCATTTCTTTTAAGATTATCAGGAAAGGGTACTATTGGCCTTCAATCTTTCGTGATTCTTATAATTTTTTGAGATTTTGTGATAAGTGCCGAAAATTTGTTGGGAAAGAATGTCTTTCTTCTATGCCTTTACAACATGTCCTCCCTGACTCTCCTTTTTCAAAATGGGGTTTGGACTTTATTGGTCCTATTAACGCTCCATATTCAGCAGGGCAAGTTTTTATCTTGACAACTACAGACTATTTTATGAAATGGACTGAAGTTTTCCCACTTAAACATTCACAGGATGAGCAAGTGATTTCTTTTCTTGAAACTAATATTTTTTCCAGATTTGGACTTCCTTTGGAAATCATTACAGATAATGGTCCCACATTTATTTCTGCTAAGCTGACCCAATTTTTAGCTAAGTTGGGGGTTAAAAATTTTACCTCATCATCTTATTATCCCCAAGGTAAGGGGCACGCTGAGTCTACCAACAAGAATCTGGTAAGAATTATCAAGAGTCTCATTGAAGATAAGCCTCGTCAATGGCACACTCTCCTCACTTATTCACTTTGGGTAGATCGCACTACCACCAAGGTGAGCACTGGTTGCACTCCTTTCCAGCTTGTTTATGGTCAAGAAGCCATTCTGCCTATCGAGATGGAACTTTCCTCTCTAAGACTAATGCTACAGGTCGAACAATTAAATTCTTCTAATGTTTCTCAAAGAATGGATGCACTTTTGGCTTTAGAGGAGCAAAGGATGTTTGCCTTGGATAATATAAAGAGAAGACAACATACTATTAAAAGATATTTCAACAAAAGTGTCAAGGATGTAAAATTTAAATTCAATGAGAAGGTACTGTTGTGGGATTCAACTCATGCTGATAGAAGAAGGCATTCAAAGTTCCAAAAATTATGGCTGG
Organism: Picea engelmannii; assembly: GCA_009831015.1. Taxonomy (NCBI): domain Eukaryota; kingdom Viridiplantae; phylum Streptophyta; class Pinopsida; order Pinales; family Pinaceae; genus Picea; species Picea engelmannii. Next base: position 18,484 of record ML835492.1, on the reverse strand, counting down.
GTCCTTTTAAAATTGCTTTTGTCCTGGGTGCAAATTCTTACATTCTAAAAGACTTACAAGAGCGATTGTTTTCCTATAGCACTAATGGTTCCCACTTAAAACATTATGTGGAACCAACTTGAAAAGTTTAATGTTGTATGGAATAATTTTTGTATTATAGTAGTTTTTTTTTTCGATTTTACATTTCTGTTTTTTTTCAATTCTACTTATTTCATTCTATTTTTTCATTTATGCTATTACATTTCTTGCTTTTTTTTTATTTTGACTTCATTTCTTGTCAAAATAAAATGTTGGATCATTTTTTCCACAACGACACTATTCTGCAAAGTATTTTTAATCAATAACAATCAAGTTACACGACTATTATGATGTTCCCCTTGGAAGCATCATTGAAATTGTTATCTACTTCAACTATTGTTTTATAAGATAGTTGGTTTTATCCCTCTTATGTTTTCCTTTTCTTCCATCCATTTCAAGATACAAAAGAGAATATCAGAAAAAAATTCTCCTTGAATTCAAGAACACTTTACTATGATTAATTGAATGATTGTTCTTATAGGTATAAACCCCTTCATACTAACACTTTCCATGAGTTATTCCCAAATTCCCAGTGATTTTTCCCTTAAATCCGTTCACTTCCCCCTGTGGCATAATCATTTTGATGCATATCTTCTTGATCTGATGTTACTATTCTATGAAACTAGACATTCTGAGTTCTTAATCCGTTGGAAACAAATTTCCCTGTGGAGCCACCAGTTTTTCGACGATTAAAATCGGAATGATGAATTCCACCCGCAAAGGATTGCTAAAGAGATATTATTTAATTATGATAATAATATAATACTAGTAGGTGGGACCCCCTTGTATACTAGAGACTCAAGGATAGACATATTACATATATTTTCCTAATGTTATGATGTTGCCTACATAGTCCTACATTTTTTATGATGCAGTATTAGTTTCATTTGGCGTGATAATGAGTGGTTAATACATTATTGTTGAATGTTTTTGGTAATCACTTGTGGCACAAAACAATTTCCATGGGTATGAGGATCATGTTGTTTATAGGTGGTATGTTTTAACCTTGATACTAATTCATATATTGATTACCTATCCACATATATGCAAGGGATAATTAAATGGGAGATAGATCAAACAAAAGAAAATAAACTATGGAAAAGTTATAAAGCTATGGTAAATAAAACTACATGTAAACTTCAAATAAATATATGACAAAAGGATTATGTATAGACCTTGCGACAATGGGAGACCTAGCTATTGTATTAGGTGTTTGGTAAAAGGACTATGCGAATTTTATTAAAGTTGAATAGAGGAACATATAGTAATGTTGATATGTGATTATTGTGTGGAGTTATGGAAAAGGTTAACATATATATGAAATATATTGGGTGGCGCAATATGCAATAGATATGGTCTCAGATCCTACGATGGATTGACATTGATTATGCATTCGTTATATGGTTTGATTTAATGGTGGATGTTATGTTTATTGGGTTGTCTCATACATGGAATTGAATGGGGATAGGTGAGGAAGCGACGTGCATTTACTGCATGTCCCTCCAAACCTCCCTATCACATGTCACCCTAGCTTTGTTGAATTGTTGCATTGTTACTCGGTTGGTTGTGAAGCTTCGCGTTTCTAGGATTGGAAAGGGAAAACTTGACCGGTTCGCCATTGAAACAATTTTCTCACAGATATGGCTCTGAACTTTTCGTCCATGATGGACTCTCTATTTATGAACCAAATGGTGGCTCAGGAATGCATGGATTATGTGTTTTCTTGAGTTTTTCGACTGTGTGTAAATATGGTGTTATGTTTCTCTTTGATGACTGTAAAATGTTGGTAATTGTGAGCATAGAAATGGGTATTATTGTTATAAAGGTTTTGCATTGGTTATTTTCTTGGTCAGTGTGGTTTTTATGATGGCTCTATGTGGAATAATGGTGATAGTGGTGAATGAATCTCTGAGTTTGATGGTTGAAGGTTTTAACCATCGTTCTGTGTATCAGTGTCTGTCAACTTGTTTCCCTCTCTTTCGTTGTTGTAATATTTATCCAGTTGCAAAGAAATTGTCGATAATTGGTGTGTTCTTTTGTTTAAACCCCAAGTTGTGGTTGATGGCCCTTTTCTTACTATCTTTTCGTTGAAAGATTTCCAAAGATACAGTCTTGGTTGGCCCTAAATGTTAATACAAGCATGTGAATGTATCAAATCAATATGAATCGCGTCCTGGAATTTTTCCACAAAGAGTTTCCACAACCGCTCCTCTCGTCTCTGCTATAATGATGACTGTATGTTGTGAAGCATCATTGTTGTTTCTATCAAAAGTTTTGACCTCCCAGGTGTTTGAAAGAGTCATTACCCCTCTGTGGCTTTAAGTACCCTTCACTTTTTAAGATAACCCTCATTCATCTTTGCAAAGTGTTAGTGGTACCTGTGTGCAACTCGTTTCTTTAACTCGAATTTCCTTATTTTCACTCGGGCATTCACTTATGATTTTGTTAAGGGATTGAAGTTATAAGAAAAAAGACTGTAGGGTTTTTAAAGAGTGTGGCTCTCTATTTTCAAGATTACATTATGGCTTGTGATTGTTAATCAATGATAAATGGATATGAGGATATGAAGACCACTATCTGTCTATGTTTTTAAGATAATACAAACATGCTTTCGTTGTCTCTCTACATTTAATTTTTAAGAGGCCGACTTAGACTCTCACTTGTCTCTACCTCCTCGGGTACTTTCATGGGTCTGTCAAGTTTAAAAGAAATTCATGTGTGTCAATACTATCTCTGTTCTTTTCATACATTATATATTTTCATGGCTCGTTCCCTTTAACAGGAAATCCATATATACTATTTCACACAAAGAGTAACCTTGGGGTTCCATTTTTGGGGAGATTGATTGTTGTTGTTGATTTCAGATTGTGTCGATGAGATGATTGAAGACTGTGTTAGATTGGACATGCTTTTAAGTCTGTCCATGTTTTTTTTAACACAACTGTGTATTTTTAAATCAGGCCCGATTGATTAAAAGACATTGACTATTGATTGTTATCTTGGGTGTATTATAATTTCATTACCAACGATGAATGTTCTGGCATAGATAACTGAGAATCCTATGTATCATGTAGTTTTGTTCTCTCCATATGTCATGTGGGAATATTCATGTAGACTATTAATTGTTTAAAAAAAAAAAGTCTACATATATATTGATGCACACAAAGACTAAGCTCAGGATTATGTTTTGGGGTTGATTGTTGTTGTCGATCCATGATTGTTGCGCATATTTCGTTTGTTTTAAAAAGGAAAGGGACCAACATTAGTATATACAGTGTTGTTGAATTGGAAATGTTTATATAAGTTATAATACACAAACTATTATAAATTGAGGATTTTTTGGGAAATTAAATTATTATTGAGACAACAAGAAGTTTTGTATACAATTGAGGAACAATGAATGTTTTGGTCTTGGAAGTGGATGCTTTTGTATTAAAATTTGAACATAGTTATGATAATTGATTGAGTTAATTTATTTTATGAATAGTATCCATCTAATTCCCTATAATTTTCTCACTTTTTCGCTCATTACAAATCCCCTCATGATCCCGGATTCATTTTGCACACCCTGTTCATTAAAATTAAATAAAATCTATGTATGACAACGATTTAAAAAATAACATAGAGAGATGACAGTTGGTATGTTTTGGTTATTTTTGCAAAATCAATTGTTTAATGAATTGTTGAGCATTAATCATGTTCTTACTCCCTTTCATTTTCCCACTTTTTCACTCAATACAATCCCCTTAGATATCCCTGAACCTTAATTTACCCCCTGCTCATTGACAATTATTAAATGAATTTTATGGATTGGATTGCATGGGTATGATGTGATTGTTGAGCCAAACTTTGTTTCATATTAAGAGAATGTCATGTATGGTCTGTTTAAGAAGCTAGTTGCTAATAATTTTTTCATACATGATGATCTTCTTCAACAGAGGAGGTTATGGCCGAAATAATAGGGGCAGAGGGAATTGGAATAGAGGGTCTATAAGGCCCAAATTCTCAATACATTTGGATGCATATCCCCAAGAGTTAAACTAGCTCTTCCAAGCTAGATTTTTCAATTGGATTGGACAAGGGGTAGTCCAACCTAGACCAAAGAGGCCTCATTTCTAGCCCCAGCATGTCCCTGGTATCCCTGTACCCCCTTATCTTTCATTGCAACCTAAATTTACCGAGAATGACGGATGGTAGGAGATTGTTCACCCAATAGTCTCCCACCATCGTGGATGGCCAAATTTGTCTTTACCTGCTTCTCCTCCACCTGTTAACCCAAATTCCTATATTTCCCATGCACACTCACCTATACAGTCCTTCCATGCAAGCAAAAGACTCAAAACCGAAGCCCGCCATATGCATGATAAATGAAACGATGTTTCTTCCCCCTCCTCTCCTTCAAGTGATTCAGCCAAATCTGTATCATCCTATATGCACTTGAAAGATGATTGTTCCCATGTCATCAGTGATATCAAGCCTCAAGGCTCTACACAACCTAAGGCTAATTCAATAAAGTCAAAAGGGGATAGCAACAACAAAAGGAAAATTGCCTCTCAAAGTGGCAAATATGGTTTTTTATTATACTTTATTATTGTTTTATTGAGGACATTGGACTGCTGAAGGTTTTGGACAACAAACTATTTTTGGATATTTTGGATATTATATGTTTTGATATGATTTGAAATATCATTGATATTTAATTTTCAGATTATGGAAATGATTATGGGAGCCACAAGGAGGGATGTGTTTGATTTATTGTCTAGTTATGTTTATTTTTGCTAAGAAATTAAAGGGAGTCACAAGGGGTCCCACCTACTAGTTATTATTTATTAAAAGAGCCCTATTATTATTATTATTATTATTATTATTATTATTATTAATTCTTCCCCTAAACTAAAAGTTAGTTGAGTTTTAGGTAAATTAACTAAATGAAGTAGTTGAACTACTTCAACTAATTTGGAATGCATAAAAGCTAAATGAGAAGGAAGAACAAGAGGAGAATAGAAGGAGAAAGCATATTAAGGTTTGCTCTTAAGTTTAATTGAGATAGTTCAGTTTTCATTCATTCTTCAATTCATCAAAGGCCTAATTCTCTTTTATTACAGCAAGGTCCTATTGTAGACAACAATGTTCAAAGCTTAATCATATCGTTCAGATGCTTGTTTTCAGAGGTGTTGATCTATATTTGATAGTCTTTGTAGACTTGTCTATTTATGAATTAAATTTCATGACTGATAAAGGATATTGTGCAGAGTCAAGTGGGCAACAGTCTGTGGCAAGCTGATCCATATATTAAAGTTCAGTTTTTACTTCTTTTCAGAGTCCCTTTGTATGGTTTTCATTGGGGATATCTAAGTTTGACCTTGATCCATGCCCCCCACAAGGATTTTATAAAGAGAACAATTATTTTGATTTCTTGGAATGAAATAAAGAGATTGCTATCCTGTCTCATCCATGTTCATAAGTGACTTGGTTTTTTTTCTTTTGATCTCCACATTTTCTTTTGCAATCTGATATATTCGGAAAATTGTATAAAAATGTTATATTTTTGCAACAATCGTTTATTAGAAAAATCATCCTAAGCCCTTGTAATTAATACTTGTGGATTGGGAAACATTTTTTTGAGGCTATAAACATAGGGTAACATTCCTAACTATCTTTCCTTAGCCAATCAAGATCTGAAAATGCTTGAGTAAGATAATTTCATATATTTTCATCAACAATGGGGTTTGTATTTTATAGGAGAAATTCATCTGCCATCTTCAGCTCAGCATAGGTGGATACTGACGGCCATAGACTACTTCACCAAATGGATCGAAGTGGTCCCCACAAGGAAAGCTACTGACACAATTATCATTCATTTTTTAGAGAGTAATATATTGTCTAGATTGAGTTGTCCATTCAAGATCATCACCGACAATGCAATGACATTCAAGTCTAAGAAGATGGAGAAATTCTGCAGCGATTACAACATAACTATGGGCCATTCCATAGCTTATTACCCAAAGTTTAATGGATTGGTAGAGTCATCTAACAAAAGTTTGAATAGGATTATTAGGAAGCTTCTTCAAGACAACAAGAAATCTTGGCACAAAAATATTATCTATGCGTTATGGGCTGACATAATCACCACTAAAAAGTCCACCTCCACATCACCTTTCCAAATTGTATATGGTACAGAGGCAGTTTTTCCCACCTCATTGGGATTATCTGTGAGGATACTACTTCAAGAGAAAGAAGTTGAACCAAACGATGCTCAAAGGAGAATAAACCAATTCGTCCATGTGCAAAAAATGAGAGAACAAGTCTTCAACAAATCACAACTACACCAAGACAGAATGAAAATAATTTTTGACAGACACACCAAAGAGGAGGATTTCAAGGTGAATGATTTGGTACTAAAGTGGGACGTGAGAAATGAAGATAAAGGGAGACATGGGAAGTTTTATCATCTTTGGATGGGGCCATTCAGGATTTTTGTGTATCACGGGAATAATGCCTATTTGTTGCAAGAGCTTAATGGAGATCTCACTGGTGGGGAGCATGTGAATGGCAGGCTTCTCAAACATTATCTAGTTTAGAAAAAAAAAATCAGTATTTCATGTCATTGTAAATAACCATATCTATTTTTAGAGAAAGCATTTCAATTCAGTAGTCAATAGAAAATTGAAGCCCGAAGTGAAGGCCCTAAGATTATGCTGAGTCTGGTCATAGCTAGGTTAAGGAGGTCTGTGATGAGTTTGTTTCGTCATTTTAGAGTCTTTTGGCTCAACAAAACCCAATGGTCAGGTACCTGGTCTGTTTTTATTTTCCACCTTACTGGGAGGATAGAATCCCCATTGGAGCCAGTTGTTAGCACTGTGATTTGTACAGTTAGGGTTAGTCCCATATGATTTGTAGTTCGTGTGTCAAAGCGTGTGAGTTCAAGGACTGAATAACAAATGGTTCAAAATAAGCAAGTAGTGGGTCTGGACCTTGAAGTCAGGAAAGGGTGTAATGATTAGTCATGTGTGACTTGTAAAGGTCCCATTACCTAAATATCGAGTCCTATCAGAAAAGGGGAATTTACATGCCAGAGATCGAGGCAATTTGTTGGGATAAAGGTCACGTCGAAAGATATAACGAACATCTTCACCTAATTATGAAGTCAGAAAGGTGAAAAATCATGGTGCTCCTATCATGTATACCCTACCGCTCTTATCATTTGTACTTTGCACACTTCAAAGTGTACCCGTCGCACAAGTTTGTTGCGCAATATTCAACCCGCTTCCAAACTTCTCATCGCCATGGTTTATCTTCCTCTTTCGCAATTCCATTCCTTATCCTTTAAAGTATAAATATTGGTCACCCTGCATGCCTCTCCTTTACTTTCTGGATTTGTGTGTTGTCTATGGTTTTGTTCTACAAGCTCTGGAGCCCTTCGTTGTGTGAATGTTGATTTACATCGTTCATATTGTAAGTTTTTCGATTCAAGTTGCCACGTCTCCTTCATCGTTCTAAGTCATTGTTTAAAGTCTGCTGGAGTTCGCTGCAAACTAGCGTGTTGGACGTTATTTCTTCTCGCGGTCAGGATTTATTCTTTGAAATTTCCTCCTGTCACGCTAAATTTCTCACTGAGCCTAGATTATCTGTCTCATGACAAGTCTCCCAGTACTTTTGAACTGCACCAAAATTTTATGTCGTGATTTCCTACCACGACAAGCCTCTTGTTGTTGTTTTCCACCACGTTGAGTTTCCCCACTGCGTCGAAATTTTCCATCGTGCCTTACTACTGCGTCGTGGATTCCTGTGGATGATTTTTCTTGTCGCACAAAGTTTCTATGATTGCCTTTCTGACAGTCTCTGTGAAGTCTGTCATTCTTATTTTCCGCACAGAGAGGGTGTTATCGTTCATTATCGTGTGCATGAGACAAATATATGCTGGCATCATGGAAACATCCCAAAGAATAAGAAAGAAGGCAATAAGTGGCAGGGTCGTGAGGTCTGAGCCTCAAGAATTGGAATTAATAAATGAAGATCCAGAAATCAAGGCATATTTTGAACAGGTCGGATGTATGCGCTTTTGTGAAAATATCAAAGGGTACAATGCAAAGCTGGCTGAGCAGTTCACCCTCAATTTTACTAGGTTTTGCGCTACCATTGTGGGAATCACCCTCTAAGTGATGAAGGAAACTTTGTCAGCTGTGATGGAGATCCCTTTGTGCGGTGAAAAATGGTTTGAAGGCATGCCTTTAGACATTTTGTGCTATAAATACTTTATCAAGCCCAACTGTCTAAATGGGAAAATTGGAGTAGGCGTTCCAAACCAGTACCACCGAGAGCCTTTCCAAAAGCTCCTAAAGGTAATCAAAAGATATTTCACCCGTGAGGGAAGGTTTGACAGAGTGTACCCATATCACATCAGGATGTTGATGCACTTCACAGGAAAAAAACATTTTAATCTACCTTTATTCTTACATCAAAGCTTGGAAAAGATGGCAGACATCATCCAGGCTGAGGCTGACTAACCGGGGAACAATTTATCCCATTTTTCATTAATCAAGCTACTGATGGTTGAAGAATTGAGATGTTTGAACAAAGACTGGCATTAATTTCTGATTTCGGCTGACATCCCTAGAGACCCCAAAGAAGACATTCCTTTATTTGTGAGGGAAGCAAAATTCCACAATGCAGGGGTGAGAAAGGAAGATGTCATGGGAAAGGGAAAGGAAATAGAAGACTTGTCATCCCACCAACCAACACCCTAGAAAAGAGGCAGGCCAAGGTTGATTAAGAAAACCAAGGAGACCCAAGCTCCTAGTGAATCGTGCACCCAGTCTGTTGCCGAGAGATTACTCATGTGCATCGTTCGACTACATCCTGTTGAAGGTTCAAGCATGGTAATTGGTTAAAGGCGGAGGAATTCAGGTGATGAAAACGTGAATGTTCAGGAGTCGTCACAATAGTTTAAGAAAGTGCAACTCACTATTACCCAACTGTATCAAGAAAATAGAGAATTAAGAAAACAACTGGCAGAAAGGACTATTGAAATGCCAGCATCGCAAAGTTGAGTAGGGAATGTAAATCAGATCAAAAGACAACTTAGTGAGGCACAATACGTAATTATCTAGCTGCGAGAGGAACAGAGGGTGTTAGAAGAAAGAATCACATATCATTTCAAGGAATGCAAACCTGTCATGGATAACGCTCGTGCGGCTCTTGCTAGCGCTCAAGAAAAACTAAAAGGAAATGCGGTCTTGTGGAGACAGGTGAAGAATTTGAACAAACGAAACTGGTCTCTTAGAAAAACACTCAGAGTTTTAAGGTTGCAGGTGAGGCCGGAGGCATGAGTGAGACAACCCCATTTTTTTATTTTATCGTGGCATGGAATTTTTCTCCCCGCATATCATGTTTCCTTCCAGTAAAAAGAAGTCTGACGCGACACCTGCACGGTGATTTTTCGTCACACAGATTTTGTAAACTTACCTACTGAGGAGGGAAGGTATAATTGAAATGCATGCCAGTTTTGGAAGATATGTATAGCCTCCCAACCATTGGTGCCACTTGGAGTTTCACGAGCGATTGAAAACGGATGTTCGCTACACCAACTCACCACGTGCATGCTACAACTAGTGATTGTGCAGCAGCAACTAGAGCCCGTTATACAAGGTGACAAAGTTTCCAACAGTGCGGTCGATTACTCGGGCACCCAGTGGAAGAAAATGTCGATTTATCACAACCTAATGACCGAATCTTTCTCATGATCGAAGGATTGAGACAAAGGTGTCGGTTATGTTATGATTGGATGCATTCGGGTTACTATTTTTGGTAAAATCTATTCAAAAGGTTGTCTGGGGAGGAAATGATCGAATCCACAATTATAGGGGAAAGTAATTTGAGGTATAGAAGCCCGAGAGGGCATGATTTTTCTATATATTGTATCTTTTCGATGTAAGTCATGTTGGAAAAGTAGTGTAGATAGAGGACTCTTGAATGTAATCTTTGAATCTGAATGGAAATAACAATGTAGAGGTCCTAAAGCTTTGACGAAAAGATTCTAATGGTGGTGGTTTGATGTATTGTGATCCTATCGATGTATGTACTTCCTGTTTCCTATAAATTCATGTAGTATGTTCCCTTTGTTTAAATTGGAATGTTTGACGAGTTTAAAACTCATCGCGTGGTGCTTTAGACTCAACCATTTAAACTCTGTGTTTTCTTCTAAGTAAGTTAGAATTCATCTTTAATGGTGCTTTGGTTTTATTTATGTCCTCCTTTCTTCTGCCATACACAACAACATTCAAACTGAAATACCATTTCTTATTTAGCCTTTATCCTCTCAAAGTTTCATTTACCATTCATTGATTTCTCTCATTTTTAGGAGGTTGACTCCATAGCCCAAAGTTCTGTATTTCCTTGCTAGCGAAACTAGAAACATTTCTCAGACACATAAATCTAGTCGACAATCCAAAGGCTAGTTTCCAGTCTTAATGTTGGTCCGTAGGTTACCTTGGTAGTTCGTTTATCTTCAGTCAAACAATTTACCAAGTGCTAACAACAGGGAGAAAAAATACCTAGTAATGGCGATTATAATGATGCTGAGAATTTGAAATTCGGTCGAAGAAGACAGTTGCAACAACTCCAATAGTTCTCTCTTTGACAAAGATAAACAAAAATAAAAGTCACATCAACTTTATAATATTCAACTTTTCGGAGTGACGGGTCAATGGTTTCAATGTAAACCACTTTCTGCTCCACAATCATCCCCATGCTAACACGTCTTTACCTTCAAAACCCATGGTTTCCATTTCAAAACCACTTTATGGAATTAACCTCCACGCACTTTCCAGGACCGCAATGCACACCAGTTGTTGATCTGTCCCGATTGCAATCGTGACCATTGATATTTGGTTTCTTTCCATCGTCGTTATTTTAGAACTCCTTCTAGCCAATTTAAACTATTCTTCCATATTTAACAACCCTCAAGATGTGTTCCAAAATCATTTCGCACCTTTGCTAAAATTTAAAGCTGATTTTTCTGAACTTATTAGGAAAATGAAAAATCACTAATGACTAACAAATTCCATGCGACGATAAATAAAAGAATTTATTGTGAGTACAACTACAAAGTTGCTTCTAAATGGAATATGTGAAAGCTTTGGCAGTAAACATGCTTGAAAGAGAGATATTTTCATAGGATGCTCTCTCCAATTTGGGAGATGCTTAAGAATAAAAGAGCTTGTCTTTCATGAGATGAATCCATACATCCCTTTCACAATTTCTTTCATTAATGTATGAAAATTTGAAACACATTAAGACATCTACTTATGAGATGCCATTAAAATATGGATTTACCACAACATCTAGTTATCAATATCTAGTTTTGCGATGCCATTAAAATATGGATTTACAAAAACATCTAGTTTTCATATTGAAAACTATTGCTCAAGTAATATAATAACATCAATTTTATTTAAATATTAAAAGAATATAAATATTTGTAGCTAGAAGAATATAAATCTTTAGAAACTAAAATGTAGAACTTTTATCTCATATACCATTGCACTATTCCCTACTATATTGCATTTACTATTGGCAAGAATAGAAAATATGATTTGTCTTAATCTCCTTGAAGAAACTCCATTTTCCACCAAATCCTCTCTAATACTCTCCAACACATTTGCAACATCTCTCATGGTTGGACATTCTTCAAGTGAATCTTTTGAACAGAGAAAACCGGCACATACGAAATAAAGTAGACATCTATGTGTATTATTTTCTTCAATTTCATTTCTATACATCTCACTCAAGTGATGATTGTCAATTACCTCTTTCACTTTATTTGGAAATGCTAAGTTCACCCACTTATGCAAGTTCAAGTCTCCTGCAAACATGTCAATAGTTGGCATTTTTCTAGTAAGCATTTCAAATAATAGAATGTCATAAATATAAACATTCCCTTGAGTGGAAACACTCTCACCCAATCCAATATACTCTGCATTCAAGGCAACTTTGATCAAAACCTATTCAACAATTACATATAAAACTTATGTGAAGAAAATACAAAATCAAAATAATGTTACTATAAATCTATACCCAGTGCAATGTAACCCATCAATCCTTTCAAAGAAACTATTGAAGTAAGTGAGTCAGAGGAGGTTGTGTTATCACATGAAGTTGTCATGGGTCAAATTCATCCTTGGGTTTTTAATTTTTTATCCATTAGTCTTTTTAATTTTTCTTTTGATTTTCTCCTTGTGGTTTTCTTAGGTATTAGCTCAAAATAAATGAAAGGTTGGAGGTTCGTTTATACCCTTGGTTCATTTTATTTGGTTTATACCCTTGGTTAAGTTTCTTTGGTTTATACCTTCATATCATCACATGATTAGACAAACAACACCATCACCCCCATGCCACCACTAGCCTGACATGTCACTACCTCCATTATGCGATTAAACCCATCCACTTTGTCCCTCTACCCATTAGAAGGTCAAATCAAATTCCTTCTAGTACGTTTCCAACTCATTAGGAGTTTTCGTAGCGCATATTGAGTACACCTGATCCAAAAATGGATCCAGGAACCAAAATGGGTCCAGGAAGGCCTAAAATTCAAATTGATCAGAATCGCCTCAAAACGGACATGTGCGTAGGGCTCATCGTTACAAACCCAACACAACTTGAACGGGCTCAAACATACATCGTATGAGAAATATATCATGTTCTGTTCATTTTTCCAAACAAGCAATTTTTTTTTTGATTGTATAGTCCGTACAGTGCTGATGTAGCAGCTGACCATACAGGTTGTACGTCCGTACAATGATGTGGAAGTGAGTTGACATGCTGGCAGACCGATGGGAGAATTGGATGTTGACATGTGGCATATTTGTGGGAAAATGTTATGGTGCCACGTGGCCCAGTCGTGGGCTACCATGTGGCACCCCTCCATTGGTTGGCATATGGAAAACGTTTATGGACTCCACAGGAGTTGAACCCGTGACCTCCGGTTTGGGCGGAACAATTTGGCAGGGCCAGGCTACCAACCCGCCCACAGTGATTCTTGTAAACTATAGTCCAAATGTAATATTTAATCTTGAATGGTTGTAAGTTTGGCAGAGAATAGGGTCAGAGCTAGGCCCTATCTCTTGGCGCACACACCATACAATCATTCCATATAACCACCTACTAATTCTTTTGGGTGTGGTCTGTTGTCAACTCCAACACATTCACATTCCATGTGACCTCTACGCATATGACCATTCACTTACCTTTGGCGTGGATTGGTGGGTATAGCGCCCAGTTGGTTGGCCTAGCCCATCAACCAAGGCACATGACCAAGGCTAGAAACTAGGGGGCTAGAGCTACTGCAGGCGTGTGAAGGCTAAGGTGGCGATCATATTGCCAAGCCACATGACCAGGGGCCAACAATTAAGGGGCCAACGCATAGTGATTGGCCACATGAAGGGCCGCAGGCGACCAGGAGCCCGAGGATCAGGGGTTGTGCCATATATTATCCCAAAAGTGGGTTTTTTAACTATATAATAAATATTTTAATTGATTTTCCAGCTAGTTTTGAGAGATTTTGGGCAATATTGGAGGATCTGGAACTCTTTTTTAGGCCAGATCTTGGGGGGAAGTTCGAAGTTTGTTTCCAACTTCAAGCCTATTGAAACCAAAGGTTCTTAGTATCCTTAAGGAGGTTCAAAATATGAAAAATGATGAAGAATTAAAAATCCAAAACCATTTTTATGGAGGGAATCCATTGAGGAGAGCAACTTTGCGGGCCATTTATGGGAGCTTCATTCATCTGTTTTCAGTGTCGTCAGTTGTGTTGGATTCTTGAGATCTAGAAAAACATAGCCAGATCAATTTGTAATCCATGTGGCACTTTTATGATCTAATTTTGAATCTTTTTAAGAGAAATAAGAAAGCCTCACCCACTGAGACAAAGGCCCGAAGATGTAGGCGATATTGCCGAACTCCATTAACAACTTTTGTTGTTATGGTTTACTTATTCTTGTGCTTATTTCCATATCTGTATATATTCTTATGGATGCTATGTTAAATCTTTAATTCTTCCTTTTTCATCAATTTCCTAATGAACTCATGCTTTAAAACTTAACCATAGTATTTAAAAGATCATTTCAGATCAAGTGGTATCAGAGATAGTTGACGGTTGGTTTTTGAGTTTGCATGATTACCATGGGAAAAGATGAATCGTGGTGAAGGCGTGCTTGTTGAAGATAATCTTGAGATTGGATCAATAAAGTGGACATCTCGAAGTGAGAAAATGGCATCTAAAGAGGGACTTTCTCAATATGAGAAGGATTTTCAAAATACTCTCTTTGCCATGACAAAGATGGTGAAAGTGTTGTATGAAGAGTACTTGGAAAGAAAGAGATCGGTTCAAGGGAAATATTCAAAGAATGAAAAAAGAGAAGAAGAATTGAAGGAATTTCCTTCTACACCCGATTCTGAAATCATCTCTGAGATATGCAGTAGAAGTCATACATCAATTTCGCATTGTTCCCATCAAGATGGTTCTTTTGGTGCATTTGAAAAACATATAAGGGGTATAGATTTGAAATTTCTAACCAATATGGGTTATGAAGGAAAGGGCCTTGGAAATAAGGGCCAAGGTATTGTTAATCCAATAGAGGTTGTGTAAAGACCTCGTTATTTAGGATTGGGATATGGTGAAGAGGAGATTGGAGAATGCTCCAAAACATTAGAAGCAAGTGATGCTTCAAATGACCAACTTAAGTCATGGCAGGAAAAATTCACGAAAGGTGATGGTGTATCACTCCATGATGGTGATAGTGAATGCAAGTCATCTCCAAAGAAAAGTAAAGATAAGCAAGAAAGGTATACTGGTCATGATTGTTCTAAATATTTTTTTTATTATAAAAAGCATAATCATGTAATCTAGAACTTGTGGAATATGTATCCTTGTACATTTTTTCATTCACCCAAGCATTGTGTGGCCAAGTGTTGGAAGAGACAATATTTGTAAAGGAAATTTATGTAGACCAGGAAGGAGACACGACATAAAGAATCAACTCCACAACGGAAGAAAGAGAAGGGAAAACAAGTTTGGATGTCGAAAAACCACTACACTTATTGCAACAAGGGTGGAAATCAAAAGGTTAAATGTTGGAAGCTTAATATGGAGCTTCATCCAAAGAAGGAAAAAATGATTGCACATGTACTCACAAAGGAAGAGGAAGTACCAGCGAAGCAAGGGGAACAACATGAAGGAAAGAAACAATTCACTTGGTTTTTCCAGAAGTGGATGTCACATCTTCATTGTATTTTGCTTCCATTAATGTAATCACACATGTTGTAATGATGACATGTTATAACATCATTTTGTACAACACAGTGTTTTGTTTTTCCCTTATGAGTATGTAATCAACAAGGTCAATTTTGTAACCTTTTGGAGGACCAAAAGGTCTTAGTCGGGAGGATTGATCCAAAAATGGATCTAGGAACCAAAATGGTTCTAGGAAAGCCTAAAAATCAAAGTGCTCATAATCGCTTCAAAAAAGATGTGTGCGTAGGCCTCGTCGTTATGAACCCAACGCAACTTGAACGAGCTCAAACAGATGTCGTATGAGCAAGATATCATGTTCTGTTCATTTTTCCAAACATGCACAATTTTTGTTGATTGTACAGTCCATATAGTGCTGACATGGTAGCTAATTGTATAGGTTGTACGACCGTACAATGATGTGGAAGTGAGTTGAAACAATGACAAACAGGTGGGTGAATTGGATGTTGACACATGGCATATTTGTGGGAAAATGTTATGGTTCCACAAGACCCAATCATGGGCTACCACATGGCACCCCTCCATTGGTTGGCATATGGAAAATGTTTATGGATTCCATGGGAGTCGAACCCATGACCTCCGGTCTCGGCGGAACAATTTGGCAGGGCCGGGCTACCAGCCCGCCCACGATGATGCTTGTAAACTATAGTCCAAATGTAATATTTAAGCTTGAATGGTTGTAAGTTTGGTGGAGAATAGGGTCAGGGCTACGCCCTAGCTCCTGACGTGCACACCATACAACCGTTCCATATAACCACCTGTTATACCTTTTGGGCACGGTTCGTTGTTAGCCCTAGAGCATTCACATTCCATGTGACCTCTACGCATATGACCATTCACTTACCTTTGGCGCAGATTGGTGGGTATAGAACCCAGTTGGTCGGGCTAGCCTGCCGACCAAGGCTAGAAACCAAGGGGCTAGATCTGTTGTAGGTGTGTGGAGGCTAAGGTGGCGGCCATATGACCAAGCCACATGACCACGGGCCAACAAATAAGGGGCCAACGCATAGCGCTTGGCCACATGAAGGGGGCGCAGGTGACCAAGAGCCCAAGGATTAGGGGATGCACCCTATATTAGCCCAAAAGTGGGTTTTGTAACTATATAATAAAGTTTTTAATTGATTTTTCAGCCAGTTTTGAGATATTTTGGCCAATATTGGAGGGTCTAGAGCTCTTTTTAGGCCAGATCTGGGGGGGAAGTTGGGAGTTTGTTGCCAACTTCAAGCCTATTTAAACCAAAGGTTCTTGGCAGCCTTAAGAAGATTTAGAAGAGGAAAAATGTTGAAGAATTGAAAAGCCAAAGCCATTTTTATGGAGGGAAGCCATTGAGGAGAGAAACTTTGTGGGCCATTGCTGGGAGCTTCATTCATCTGTTTTCAGTGTCGTCAGTTGTGTTTGATTCTTGAGATCTAGAAGAACATAGCCAGATTAGTTTGTAATCCATGTGGCAATTTTAGGATGTAATTTTGAAGATTTTGAAGAGAAATAAGAAAGCCTCACCCACTGAGACAAAGGCCCGAAGACATAGGCGATATTGTTGAACTTCGTTAACAACTTTTGTTGTTATGGTTTGTTGATTCTTGTGCTTATTTCCATATATGTATATATTCTTATGGTTTCTATGTTAAATCTTTAATTCGTCCTCTTTCATCAATTTCCTAAATGGTTAATGAACTCATGCTTTAAAACTCAACCATAGTCTTTAAAAGATCATTTCGGATCAACACCTTTCCTATTTATAATTATTTCATTTATGAAATTGGTGTCAATCGATCTCATTGTTTTCAACATCCATGTTTTAAAAGGAAATAATTGGGATTTGGTCATTAAATTTGTCTAATTGTTTTATCAAAGATTTAAAATTTGCTCCTAGTTTGGCGCTGCAAAATCACCTAGTTAGACAAAAAAATGTGTTTCACTATGGAATTTGTTGCAGAATAGTTTACAGGAGAGAGCTACAAAATTTTCTACAGAATTCCCTGAGAAATCTGCTACGAATTGGCTGATACAGTCAACATTTATTGATTCACTGCCAATTCTATTTTTGATGGGTTTTGAGGGAATCAACGATCATTGGGTGGAAGATGGAGCTTAGCAAAAATGATTGGACATCAGTTGGAGCTGGTGGATAAATGGCACTAATGGATATGTGCCCAAGGAACAACTCATAATGAAAAGATTATAGTGTTAGAGTTGTTGGCAACATTTTCCATGTTTTTAGCAGTTTTTTGTTTCCACTTTTACAGATGCAACATTTTTAGTTTTAGAAGGAGAATCCTATGTAAGAGGATCTAGCTTGATTTGTATTGTTGTCACTCATTGTTAGGGATATAAAGGCTGCATTAGAATGAAATATTTGGGTTCGAATGGTTGAGCATAGACTCCCTATTGTAATTTTTTGATAAGACAGAGCCATACTCTGGTTTTATGTATGAGATCTGAGACATTTTGATTAATATAAATCAACTTCCTTTTCATTATATTACTTCTTTCTTACTCTGGTTACTAATTATTGAATGATTCAATTTAGATATTATAGTTTTGTTGTAATGTATGTTTGATTATGATGTTGTTGTAATTGTTATCAATGTTTTAAGGTTTAGATCAAGAAGTTCTTGTGTCTGAGATTTTTCTTCACATATCTTCTAGTAATGCCTGATGCTTATAGAAGACTTATTCATCCTTCTCATCAAGTCTTCCATATACCCACACTTATCTTTAAATCACTGACTAAATTTATCCAAAACCTCATCTGCTTATGCATTCTGGCCTAGAATTTCTGTGTTGGAACATTGTTATGCTGAGTTTTTTCCATTTGAAATTCTATCATAAATCTACCTTTACAAACCTATTTGATGGGTACTGGGCTTATCCTCTAGCAATCCGAGGGTGACTCTCAGTGCTAACAAATTTCACCAATTAATTTTGCAATCCCAAAATTTGTTTCATGTCCAAACATGCTTTCATCCAATAACACATTGCTTGGTTTTATATCACAGTGCACTACTTGCATCAAAGAATCATGATGAATATATTCCATGACATGGGACACATCATGTTGGAGTTACTTCACACACACCTAGGATTTATTTTTCCTAA
>ML835491.1:132641-153825 GCA_009831015.1 Picea engelmannii | reverse complement strand
CGCGCTGTTGAAAGCGGACAGATTTTCAAAATTGAATTTCTCGGTCATAAAAAATCCATTTTTCACATATGAATAGTCGATCGACATCTAGAGAATCTCATCTTTCCAATGGTGTTGTCAGATATTAATTTGGAGCTTAGGAAAGGATCGAAAAGTTCCCTACAATTTTAAGTATCATTTTTCCATTTGCAACTCAAAACCATAAACGATCATTCACCGTAAAACCCAACCAAAATGATGGTGCTATTTTGGGAGTTAACACCTGGGACAGGGGAAGTATGTGTGTGATATTCTGAGCAAATTCCAGATGGGGGATAGCAGGCCCATGACCACTCCCATGATTACCAAATGGAAGAAGCTTCATACTTCTGAGTCACAGTTGGTGGATTCCACTTTGTATCGTCAGTTGATCAGGTCATTTATGTATTTGGTCAATACCAGGCTAGATATTTGTTTTGCTGTCAACAGTCTCAGTCAGTTCATGGTGGAGCCGAGGAGAGTGCACTGGGTGGTAGAAAAACATGTGCTTAGGTCTCTTTGTGGTACGGTAGATTATGGTCTGGACTATCATAGAGGATATGGAGTTCGTCTGGTTGGCTATACAGACTCAGATTGGGCAGGATGTGTCAGTGACATGAAAAGCACTTCAGGGTGTTGCTTTGGATTGGGATCAGCAGTTGTGTCTTGGTTCAGTTGGAAGCAGAAGTCAATGGCTTTGAGTTCGATAGAGGTTGAGTATATGGCAGCTAGTCAAGCTAGTTGTGAGGCCCTTTGGCTTTGCAAGATGCTGATTGGATTGTTCGGTGTGCAGTTGAGGCCTACCGTGATTTACTGTGATAATCAGAGTTGCATTAAACTTTCATAGAATCCAGTTTTTCATGATCGGTCTAAGCATATTGAGATTCAGTATCACTTCATCTGTGATTATGTTTAGAGAGGAGTTGTTGAGCTACAATACATATCTATTGAGGAGCAGGTTGCAGACATACTCACCAAGGCATTGAACATGGGCAAGTTTGTATTTTTCAGGGACAAGCTTGGAGTGGTGAGTAACACTTTCCTCGATATGCGGGAGTGTTAAATTTTAAATTAAAATAAAGTACCAAGGCAAGTGTTTCTCTTCCCTAGGCGCCAAAGGGGAGAAATTGCCGAATATGGGTCTTAGTCAAATTAATTTGTGAGATGCAAATTAAAAGATAACTTTATGATTAAAGTGAGGATGAGTGAAGAGACACCAAATCTCATCCACCCATCTAATCTAATCTCAGCTGTTAGATTAGAAAACTAATCACCTTCCCTCATGAGGTTGATTAAGTTAAATGGGCACACCCATTCTTGGAGTTGAAGAAATCTTGGTGAGAGGCCAAGAGGATTTTTGGTGAGATGCCAAGAGTAAGTGGAAGCAACAACAGTCTTGTTGAGAGAACAAGAGAGGAGCTGAAGAATTCTTGTTGAGAGAAAAAGAGAGAGCAAGAGAGAGAGAGGTCGAGCTGAAGAAAAGAGACAGCAGCAAAAATTTCTGGGAGCATTGGCATGCATTCCAAGGTTGCCGAATAGCATTGTGAGGCACAGAAATTGAATCTTAGCAGAGTTTTTGCATGAATTTCGTGACAGTCCGTCCAACATTAATTGCCGTATAGTTGTACCAATTTCTGGTTCAGAAATTGAGAAGCAAAGCTATAGGAATGTCCGGATAAGTTTGTGTAAATATCTGAAGATGAAAATGCTGTAAAAGAATTTCTCAGAATCTCATAAATAATACAAATCCCTCTCTAACTGGTTTTCCCCTTGTGGGTTTTTCCAGGGTCGAAGTTAGACCGAAAATATTTGTGTCTAATATTTTCTGAGTTTTGCATATTGCTGATGTTTTATTTCTGCATTGAAAACGATGTTCATAATCCTCATGTTTTAGTTCTGAAATTTATTTTCAGTTCTGAAATTTATTTTCTGTTAAGTTTTTTAGATGCTGAAACACCAGGCTGTAGCATATGCTGAAACACCAGGCTGTAGCATATGCTGAAACATAGTGCTGAGTATATGTTGAAACACCTGAGTATATGCTGAAACACCAGGCTGAGTATATGATGAAACACCAGGCTGAGTATATGCTGAAACACCAGGTTGTAGCATATGCTGAAACACCAGGCTGTAGCATATGCTGAAACATAGTGCTAAGTATATGTTGAAACACCAGGCTGAGTATATGCTGAAACACCAGGCTGAGTATATGCTGAAACACCAGGCTGAGTATATGTTGAAACACCAGGCTGTAACATATGCTGAAACAGTGCTGAAACTGAGTTTGGAATTTAAATTTGACTGAAAAATCAACGAGACAGAAACTGGTTTGGGATTTTGAAAAATTAACAGATATAACCATATTATAAACCTTTATTCATCATAATGTGACATAATATGGAAGTCAAGCTTTAGCATTATAATGGGGCATAACACATCATGAATTCCACAATACAATCATATGCATTGAGGAATTTATCAATTCAACCTAAGTAAGCTAAGATTAATGCCGCAATGTGACTAAACTATCCAGGAACATTGCAATCCAATATAAACCTTTATAAATGTTATAATGCAACATAACTCTTTATGATAATTGGAATGAAACATAACTATTAAATGACATAGTAGAAACAAGTCAACCAAGATGAAAATCACAATAGAATATAACCTTATTATAAACCTCTTGGTATCATTATTTGGCATAATACCTCTTAATTTCATAATGTAATGTAATATTTTAGTAACCCATAATGTTTCAATGTGACATTTTGTTGAATTCAACCTCTTAATGTTTCCATGTAACATTATTTTAAATTCCACTTCTTAATGTTATAATCTAACATAAAACTAAATTCAATGTCTTAATGTCACAATGTGATATAATATTTAAGTTAACCATAACATAACATTTGACATAATATTGAAGTCAACCTCTTCATGTCACAATGTAATTGAATATCCATCATCAACCGTAGTCAAGCATGGTCAATATGGCCATCATTTTCAATCACATTCAACCACAGTGAAGACAGTCAAACATAATAAAAAATAATTAACCATGGTTAACCATATTAAACCATGGTCAACAATAATCAACCATGGCTAGCCATAGTCAACCAAGCTCAACACAACAAAGCCCTTAATGAATTTCACAATGTAACATAACCATTGAGGAACCTAGCAATTCAACATAAAGTTTGGCAATATGAATTCCACAATGTGATATTATAGTCTATGACTGACTTGAAATCATAACCCTTGATTCATGCTACAATGTGATATAACCATTGAGTAATGCAAAAAGTCAACATAAGTCATTGCAATATGAAAATAATAATAGATATAACCATATTATCGACATCTTGGTGTCATAATGTGCCATACTATTCCAAGTGAACATAGTCATTAAGGAGCATATATAGTTGACATAAGTCAACCAAGGTGAACATCAAAATATACATAACCATATTATAAACATATTAGTGTCACAAAATTGACATAATATTGAAGTCAACCTCTTAATATCACAATGTAATATAATATATTATGCACCCATAATGTTGTAATGTCATAATTTATTTAAATGAACATATTAATTCTTTAGTTTAACATTATTTTTAATTCAATATTTTAATGTTATAGTCTAACATAAAATTGAAGTCAACCTCATAGTATCACAATGTGACATAATATTGAAGTTAATCATAACATCACATTTGAAATAATATTAAGTCAATCTCTTCATGTCATAATATGATTGAATATTAAAGTTAACCTCTTCAACCATAGTAAACCATAGTTGAGCACAATCAAACATAATCAAACATAATTAGCTTTGGACAACAATAGTAAACCATCGGCAATATTCGCCAACAAAAGTCAATGTGACATAATATTTGATGAATATCTCAATGCAATACAACCACTGAGGAACCTAGTAATTAAACATAAATTTATCCAATATAATGTCACAATGTGACATAACCATTAAGGAACACTCAAATTAAGAATAACACTTGAAGAGCATCACAATGCAACATAATAGTTTATGAACGGTGTAATCATAATACTTAATGAATGCCACAATGCAAGATAGCAATTGAATAACATATAATTTCAACACAAGTGAACCAATATGAACATCACCATAGATATAAATATATTATTAGTATCTCAGTGTCACAATGTACTATAATATTCCAATTGGGATGAATATATGTTTTATATAAATGTATAAAAATGAAAATATTTCTAATAAATATTTTACAATAAAAAAATGATTTAGAAAGTTGTTTATCCAATCATAGGGATCAATTTAACCAAAATCAAGGAAACCATATACTCAACTTAATATATCCATAGTTAATCAAACTTATCTCCTAGTCATAATTCAAGAAACAATTATTGTATGTTTAAATACAACTAAACATTATAAAACATTGTAATGTGTACTTTTACTATGTATGAATTGACATAATTGTATATAATCGTTAAGGAACATTGTGATCCAAAACAACACTTCATGAATGTTGCAATGTAGCATAACCCATAATCAATTTCATGATGCGACATAAACATTGAGAAATACTAAAATTCTATATAAGTCAACCAAGATGAATGTTGAGACATAATCATAAAGGAGTGTCACAATCCAACATAACCCTTAATGATCATTGCAATGGAACATCACCCTTAATGAATGTCATAATGTAACATAACCATTGATAAACATAGCATTTTGAAATAATTAAGGCAAGTTGAAAGTCACAACGTGACATAACCAATGAGGAATGTTGCACTCAACATAATCGTTGAGGAATTTCGACCATGGTCAAACATGGCCATCATTTTCAACCATAGTCGATCATAGTCTAGAAAAATTAAACATAATCAAATATAGTCAACCATGGTAATCCAATTCAACCATGGTCAACCATGGTCGATCACAATCAACCAAATTAAATGTGACATAACCCTTGATGAATATCATAATGCAACATAACCATTTAGGAACCTAGGAATTCAATATAAAGTTAGCTAAGATAAATTTCATATTCTAACATAATCAATGAGGAACATCACAATTAAACATAATCCTTGAGGAATATCACAATATAAAATAATATTTGATGAAAGAAACAATGTAAAAGAACACTTAATGAATGTCATGTTGCAACACAACCATTTAGAAATGTAGCAAGTCGACATAAGTCAACTAAGATGAACATCGTAATAGATGTAGCCATATTATCAACCTCTTAGTGTCACAATGTGACAGAATATTTAATTCAACCATAACAGTAACTTTGCTAAACAATATTCAACCATATTAAACCATGGTCAACAATAGTCAACCACGACCAAATTTGTTTTTAAGCACATACATTAAATTATAGTGAATTTAAATAAAATTATGTATATATCACTATAACAATGAGAAAATCCTGCCCGCACGGGTGTAGATGGATTGGCAAGTGCCATGTAAATGGAAGGAAATTTGTAAAATGAAGTCTCATGTTTGATTCTCACCCAGATTTACTCGTGTTCCATTCTTGCAGGCTGGGTGGTTGCACCTGGGGTTATAGTGGTAGCTGACGGGGATCGACCCCGTGTCACACGAGTACGAGAACTAGGAGTTGTCGATTCCCCCAATAAATAAATAAATAAATAAATAAAAAAAACAATGAGAAAATCCTTATGAAATATCATAACCATTGTTTAAATTTAATAAGTTAATGTTCATCCATAGAAAAATATGGTGAACCAATTTCAACCATAGTCATCCATAGTCAAACATTATGAACCATAGTCAACCATGACTAGCCAAAATCAACCAAACTCAATGTAATGCAACCTTTGAACAATATCACAATTTTCCACAAGTAAGACAATATGAAAGTTGCAATGTGAAGTAATCATTAAGGAACATTATAATCAACATAACCCTTATGTAATGCCACAATGCAACATAATCCTTAATTAACATTGCAATGTGACATAACCATTGAGGATCATAGGAATTCAACATAAGTCAACCAACATGAACATTGTGATAGATATAACCATAAAATAAATATCTTTGTATCATAATGTAACATCATATTGAATTTAACCTCTTAATGACACAATGCAATATAACCCTTGATGAACATTAGAACACAATATAACCTTTAAGGAACATAGCAAGTTGACATATATCAACAAAGATGAACATTACAATAGATATACTGATATTATAAACCCCTTAGTATTGCAATTTGACATAATAATCTAGTCAACCTCTTAATGTTATAATCCAACACAAAATTGAAGTTAACGTCTTAATGTCGCAATGTGACATAATATTGAAGTTAACCACAACATCAAATTTGACAACATATTGAAGTCAACATCATGTTGTAATGTTATTGAATATCAAAATTAACCTACTCAACCATTGTTGACCATAGTCACCCTTGGTGAACCATTTTTCCATCCTCAACTATAATTAGCATTAATCAAATATTATTAGAAAATGTCAATCGTGATCAACTATACTGAAACTATTCAACCATATTCAACCATATTCAACCATAATCAGCATGATCATCCATGATCATAATGGTCAAAAATTAATTTTTATTTAAAAATATTTATTTATTTGTTAATATACTATAGTAATAATACAATTGGAATGGAAAAAAATGATTACCTACACATATTTATAATAACAATAAACTACTATATTAATAATAAAACCAAGTGACCTATATAATCACCTAACTTATTGTAACGACCCCAATCGTTACGACTACAATCGAAGAAAAAAGTGCATTTTTTTTGTTTTGTTTTTAGGCATAAAGGAAATGATGACATTAGTTAAACCACACAACCTGATGATGAACACCACGCACGTAGACCAAGCAACAAAAAACATTGTCTCAACACACTAGCACATCGAGCAACTAGGCTAAACATGCAAAAATCAAAGACAAATAGAAACGACTACCTGCCTGACACAACCATGACAACGCCTACAAGCTAAGGGACAACATACACAATCGCGGCACAACAACCTCTACGAAAAATGACTAGATATCTCTATGGCGTGCAAACCAAATGCATGAAGACATTACAACCCAAGCACCAACAAAAACTACAACAAACAACACCCATAATGGGAAGCACAGACTCTGGCCAAGTCATCATTTGCCTTTATCCATTAAGGTGCACAATGATCCCCTCATCAGGAATCATGTCGTCACAAGGTGATAGGCATGATAGTAACCATGGTACAACCTAACATTTCTAGACCCTTACCCAAGATAAATCTAGTGCGCTAGGAGACCAGATTTAATTGAAAAGAAGACTATAACCATGCATCCAAGAAATAAGTCGACAACACACAGGATGACATCACTCATTTAAATTGCGCAAGCTATTAAATGACTTCACCAACAAACCATAAACCATTATATTCTAAGAAAGATGTCTAAGTGTGAAGAAGTGAACTATTATCATTGCAATTAATCAAGTAATCTATCGTCAACCAAATAAGCCATTATTCTAATACCATCATAACATTTAATCTACTGAGGCAAAAGTGAAAGGGCAGATATGTAAGATGGATAAATGATCAATTGTTAAAGAAAAACAAGTAATATATTGTTTGCATAAGTCAGGAGACACACACACACACACACACACACATAACCATTGACATATAGAAATGATAAATCTAATTTGTAGTAAGGAGCATGACCATCATTGGAACCATATCATTTTAAAACCAAGATTTCCTATATTCAATTAATTTACTACCTAGGATCTTGATGACGATAAGTTTTATGAAGTATTCATTGTCTATCATAAGCACCCAGTCTATGTGATGTAGTACTAGTTGTATAACAAACATTAGATAAAATATTGTCCAATAATGTTGTCTAACCATGTGTTGTCAAAGGATAAGACATCAACTATGAAACCAAGGGCTATCTATTATTAATAAATCAATATTTAATAGTTCGTTGTCCATTAATAATTATTGTCCACCATCAATGGTTGTCTATTAAATTCATTATGTGGTTGTTCTATTAAATATTTGACATGTTGTTTATCAAAATAGCTTAATGTTGTATGCTAAAGGTATGATTTCATTGTCTTTTAATACCTGATAGCGATGGCATACAACATATTTATAATCATTGTCAATATACACAGATCGTTGTTAGTCCATCTTTATTTCTAAAAATGGAAATCATTGTAATATGTAGCATTCAACTCAACAATTGCAAGACGATAATTACGCATTCAACGCAACTAATGCACCTCCATAAAATGAAATTATTACACAGTATCAAACATAGGCAAAGAAAAGTCACAAGATATGTATGAAATCGATGTCATAAAGGTTCAATTGCTTCCATTAAAAACACATACCTCACAACAGTTAAAAATGTATCCCTCGCAATAGTTAAAAATCATACCTCTTTATAGTTAAAAGGGGATTCACTGCGAATAAAAATGAAGACCTCACAACAGTAAATAAAATATTTTCTACCGATAAAAATGCAAACCTCACAACAGTAAAAAAAAGGGGATTCGTTGCCAATAAAACACAGTCAATCAAGGTTGGAATTCACTGCCAATCGAAGCATAAATTTGATGTTTTTCTCATGCATAAAAACAAATTCAACCAAAGATGGAATTAACTGCCATTCAAAGAATAAATTCGTTGTCTTTTCAAGTATAAAAATGCAGTCAATCAAGGTTGGAATTCCCTGCCAATCGAAGAATAAATTCGTTGTTTTTTCATGTATAAAAATGCAGTCAACCAAAGTTGGAATTCATTGCCATTCGAAGCATAAATTCGTTGTATTTTTATGTTTAAAAATGTAGTCAATTAAGGTTGGAATTCGATTCCAATCGAAGAATAAAGTTGTTTTGTTTTCATGTATAAAAAACACAGTCAATCAAGGTTGGAATTCACTTCCAATCAAAGAATAAATTTGTTGTTTTTCTCATGTATAAAAACGTAGTCAACCAAAGTTGGAATTCACTGCCATTCGAAGCATAAATTCATTGTCTTTTCATGTATAAAAATGAATTCAATCAAGTTCGAATTTGTTTCCATTCAAGGTGCACTTTGCTGTGTGAATCACCAAAATATTTGTGTGGTGAGTGTTGTGTAAAGGTTGTGTGTTGGGCCACAAAATCGCAGTATGAAATCGTGTGATAGAGCCAAGGAAATTGTGTTAAGGTTGTGTAATAGAGCCAAGCCAAGGATGTGTGATATACACTTTAGAAGTGAATTTAAAATGCTAAGAAAGTGGATTGAGGCCCAACAATTTCACTGTGTTTAGAGCAGAAGGAAGAGCATAAAAATTTCAAAGTCAGACACATGTAGATTCACTTGTAAGAGGAACGGGACTATCCATATCTCTTGGAAATTATAACCTAACCAAAAATGTTTGGAAATATCCAAAAAATAAAAACACATACATAATGTTACTTGCGTAGATAGACTAAGGATATCAATTAGTAGATGCTTAACCAACCTTTTAACTAATGTAAAAATACAGATCAACAAATAAAATATGTCGTTTAACATTTAAAAATGAAATCGTTGTCTCAAATCAAAATGGTAATCATTCACAAAGAATGTGCAAGATGAAACATTCAAAATTTAATCAGTCAAAGAAGAGAGAAAATTTTGGGAAGGACGCAGGTATTGGCATATGGAAATGCAGAGATCAGAGGTCAATCAATCATAGACAAGTCAATCAAGCGCATAGATACTCATTCACAATAAGGCACAAAGAAAAATCATTCAACCATGAATCAATCAAATGCAACGATAGGTAATGGATAGACATCTGGGAAAATTTATCTCGCACTCATCATCCATGCATAGAAAGGTAGGGCATTTGAATCTATAGGTCTTTAAACATCGAAGTGACGACCGTCGATTCGACTCATGGCCAAATTCTCAGGCATGTACTGATGACTGAAGGGATAATGGAAAAACAAAAAATTGTTCGTAATAATCAATAAAACAAAAACATAATAGTCATATCAATAAGGGTTTGGGTTGCCAAGGAAATCAATTCAGAATGTAGTGAGTGTAAGACTAGGATGGTTTTAAGTTCTTTGATTAAAACGTTGAGTAAACACATTTACTTACAGAATAAAGGTACAGTAGTGAAATCACAAGAACAACATTAATATACCATTGAAATATAAATGCATGCATACCATAGCCCAATGCGACAACTCCGAGTCGTTGTCTCATGCACGATCTGTCTAGTTCCCTCTTTTCGACCAATGTGAGCTCACTGGTACCTCCCAGCCAATGTTAAGGGTAGTATTCTTCCCCCTGACCCCCCTAAGATGCACCCAACTCACCTCGCAAGGTCGAGCTACCACTCATTACCCGAGTTGGGTATCCCAACTCCCATAAGATAAGTTTAGTCAAGACAAAAATTCAACAGCGTAACGTTACACATAAAGATGAGATCCATACTCCTCCTCCTCCATTCTTTTTATAGAGTTTTTAAGTGATTTCTTTCCCAAATTATCATTTAATTTCTTTTTCATTAATTTAATCAGAAAAACCTCCCCTGTACACAAGTCACCCATCCCCCTAGTTGCACAAGAAAATTAATTTCATTAATTATTTGATTATTCCTATTTCCCTCACCCACCTAAAATCATTCTTAAAAATTCTCCTTGGTGTCCCAATATTCCCTTACACATCTTAAATGACTTACACCTTTACTAAATTCCTATTTGAGTTCATAATTAGAAAGTTCTTAAAGACAAGATTCCTTACTAAGTTAGACATTCAACTTTTTCCTTATGTTTCCCTTTTTCTTTATGTTTCCTCTTTTTCCTTTATCTTCCTATTTCTTGTAAGTTTCCCTCTTTTCCCTTTTTAACTAAAACTCAAATTAGAAAGTGTAGAAAAACAACCATTTACCCCTTTTTATTTTTAATTAAAAATTAAATTAGCAAATGTAGATAAAACAATCATTTCCCTTTTAAAATTTTAATCTCCCATTGTAATTTGATTTTAATAATTTAATTGAATTTGTTACCCCCTTCTTGTTACATGTTTAATTATGATTATTATTTTTTTTGACCACATGTGTTACTTAGACCTAGATTTTAGTTTCACTAGGCTGGGTGACATTTTTATTAGAGAAATAGTTTTTAAATCTTACTTATCACATCATTCATTTTAAGGCCGACTAGGTTTATTCACTTACCCATTGAAATCACGATGTTCCATTGAGGACGCACTCGGTGCTCCAAGGGTGCCACTCGCCCTTTTTCCATTTTCCTTTCGTGATATGCCCTTCAGGACGCACTACGTGCTCCAAGGGTGCCACTCGCCTCTTTCTATTTTCCTTGCGCGACATGACCTTTAGGACACACTACATTCTCCAAGGGTGCCACTTGCCTCTTGACTAACTTGGTAGACATAAAAAAACCCCTAAATTCAATACTCCTCCAAGTGATCTTGTGGGAGACTAAAGGCCTCTAAGGAATAAGGCCCCTACCTTATTGTGTGCCCCTTAGAATCATCGTGAGTGACTATCACAGTATTCCCTCATGGCATCGTGGGTATTCTCGAACTAGGTAATCGTTAACCTATAGTTTGAGCCACGACGAGAGTTCTAGTAGGTTGTGGCAGGGTCGTTGTCCACACCTCTCCCTCAAAGTCTCTAGTTGCGATGCGTGACCCCTCTACTCCACATGTGATTCTGGTCGGCAAGCTATCGTCAACCTACATCATCAACGAATCATGTCAGCAATAATAATAAATCATCATAACATCTATCAAATGTACATATCAAGAACAATCAAACCACAATAGTTCATTCCCTAACTCGATCCAGAGTCCAATGGGTTTCATTGATGCCTCTGCATCCTCGAGGTCCAAAGTCCTGCACACTTAGGAGAACCCAATCAATAGCAATTGTCTATGTAAATGCACAAAATAACATATCATCATATCCATAATTTCTCATAATCATAATAAAATGACCAATAGTATAAAAGTCTGGATCACTTGCAAGCAAGTGTCCTCAAAGAATAATTTCTCTTAGTGCACGCAAGAGCAGGATGTTACATACACCCCCTATTGTTTTAAACTTTGTCCCAAAGTTTCACAGTATATAAGTGACGAAATAAAGTGTATCACAGTATAATAAGTCTATGTATAAAAAAAAATGGAAATTGTTGGCGCATATCATATGCATCCTCCCAGGTCATTGAGTGCGGACTATTGTTGTCCCACTGGACCTTGAACTGATCTACTTTTTGACACCGTAGCTGTTGAATGCGATGGTCCAAGATGTGTATTGGCACATCCGTGAGTGCAACATCATTCGATACCTGCAAGGTACTCAATTCAAACATGAGTAGGATCACTAACATAATGTCTCAAACAGAGACATGAAAGACATCGTGCATACGCCTCAAGGATCAGGCAAGGCTAGTCACTAGACCACAACCCTCTCTTTTCCACAATCTCCTAGGAGCCCACAAACCTAGGAGATATTTTATCACCCTTTCCAAACTTGATAGAAATCTTATGCAGTTTCACCCTCAAGAATACTCGATCACCAACATCGTAACTACAATTGACATTATGCACATCGACATAACTCTTCTACCGTTCCTTTGCTTCCTTGATCCTTTGTCTTATAGTTTTTATTTGATATTCCATTTCTTGGATCACTTCCGGTCCCACCAAGACCCTATCCTCAAGTCGATCCCAAATCAAGGCTTCCAACACAGTCACCTGTAAAGAAACTCGAAAGGCTCCATCTTAATGGTTCTTTGATAACTATGGTTATATGTGAATTCTACCAGTGGATAGAATTCTTCCCAATACTTTTGTTGGTCCAATCACGTACATACACAACATGTCCTCCTAGAATTGGTTTTTTCATTTGGTCTTCTCATCTGTCTCCAGGTGATACGCAGTACTAAAGCTAAGTTGGGTTCCCAAGACCTCTTGGAAACTAGTCCAAAAACATCCAGTAAACATTGATCTTTGATCGTATATAATCCTCTTAGGCACGCCATGTAGTCTCAAAATCCCACTGATGAAAACTCTAGCTATGTCAGGTGTCTGATACACCGTACACACAAGAATAAAATGAGCACTCTTCTTCATAGTGTCGAATACCACAAAAATTGAGTCATGTCTCCTTGCCGTCAGTGGCAATCCAACAATGAAATCCATCGAAATGACCTCTAATTTCGATTCTGGAATAACGTGTGGTTGTGGTAATCCTGTTGGATGTCTATGTTCAGCCTTCACCTACTGACATTATAGACATTTGGCCACATAGTTGACTATATCTTCCTTCATTCCTTTTGAGAACAATAAGGGTTTCAGGTCTTCCCTCATCTTTGTGACTCCTAGGTGAGCCATGCAAACTGCTCTGTGACCCTCATTTAGGATCAAACTTCTCAGCCCATTGTTGGGTGGTGTGTAAATTCAATCTTTAAATCTCAATGATCTGTCATTGTCCATAGTAAATCCTTCAAATTTTGGTACCATCATTATGTTTTGTCCGATAAAATCCTTGACCTATTTGTACCAGTCATCGTCACATTGTAAAGTTAGAATCCTTTCACGTAGATTAGTCTAAAGAGGCAATCACCAGAAATATGTGTGGTATCCAACTCAATGTAGCCGCCACTCTGTTCAATGTCCCTTTTATGTAATAAATCTATAAATCATACTTGCTAAGAAATTATGAGCAACATCGTTGTGGCATGTTCAAGTCATTTTGTGTAAAGATGTGTTGTAGTCCACAGTGGTCCGTTTTTAGTTCAATTTCCATCCAATAAGGTAGTGTCTCCAAACTCTCAAGGCATAAAAAATGGCTACAACTCCAAATCATGTGTCACATAGTTCTCCTCATGAATTCTCAACTTTCTCGATATGTAAGCGATCACTTGAATGTATTGCATCAAGACCCCTCCTAAGCCTTCCTTGAATGTGTCAGTGCATACCAAGAAGTCTGTTATCACCATAAAAATTTTTAGATAGGATCCAAGTCTTGTAAATTTAGCAAGGAGCTACATCACTATGAAAGCCTGATAGTTTGGAGGATAAGGTAACATATGGAAGCATATGGATAAATATAGTGAAGGCGTGAAAAGTGGGGCCTAGCAGACCATAGATATTGAAGTGGCAAAGACCCATATCGGATGGTGAAATAACGCGGGGTTTAGTTATGTGAGAGAGGATCGGGGAACATACCATGTTTTCGTTTTGTGGATGCATGGTGCCACTAGAGGTACATCGTGGAGAAAAGTGGTCTACCCAAAACCATTCTTTCTATCCCCTGATATCGAAATTTGATGAGACCCGACGGACCATAGATATTAGAGTGGCCCATATCGACGATCGAGACACATATTGGGCTTTGAAGTAGCGTGGAGGATAATTTTTCAAAGGAGGGCCAGGGAAAATACCATGGTTTCATTTCTTGGATGCGTGGCATCATAAAAAACACATCAGAGTGAAAAGAAGTCTACTGAAAACAGTTTTATCGAATCCTCGATATCAAAACAAACATATAAAAGGAGGGCCCAGGGTCATTATTCTATAATATTTCAAAGAATTCGAACGTTTGAAAAATGGTGAAAACCCTCCATTCAAAATCAAAGCTCAGTAGTGAACCATATTTGAGCGTTCTCCACTAATTCATAGGTATTTCTCATCATGGCCACGAAACCTATTGTTTCATCCATAATAAAGAAATACCATGCCTCTAAAGAACAAGCCCTAATTGACAAGGACTCTGATGTATTTGACACAGAATTAACAGTCTCACCTGTTTCTGTGTCCAAAGCCAATCTGCTAGATAATGTTGGAAAATGGATACCTTTCCTCGGAGCGTCCCAAGATTCCATTACCCCTTATGTTGTAGATGTTTTTTTTGCCTTCCCAGAGTTCATAAGCTGGTGTGTCGAACAATATTCATGATAATAAGAGGTCATTTTAAATAAGTAGGGTCAAAGGTCTTATACGAAGTAGATAGTTCCTCAATTCGACACACCCTCAATATACCAGAGTCTTCCCCCATAGTGTAAAATCCATTCGAGGAAGAGAAAATGATTACAGTCTATAGAGAATGTCCCTCATAAGTAAAAACCTTGTTTCTCCAAACCATTGTTAAACCTGAACACCATTCTGAGAGTTTGTCTTTTCCTATCAATGTAAGCATCATGATTATTGAGGTCTAGTGGGCTTGTTCCCTGCTTAGTCAAATTTTAGGATTGGATAATGACAAGTTTGTAGTAGAAGTTGTTAACTCCCAAAATGAAACCGTTTTTTTGGTTGAATTTTGTAGGGGATATCATGGTTATTGGTCGTGTCCTAAAGCTACCTTTGTGTTTTTTTCTTATAGATGAAAAAATTTCTGAATTTGGTTCAGTGAAGAAAATGGCAAAATATCAGATTTCGGTGGTTTGCACGAGCCTCCAGCGTGCTCATTAACCACCGAAAGTATTCAGTCTCGTCAGATAAGGGGTCGATTCAAAGGGAAAGCAACCGCCGAAAAGGTTTGAACGGGAAAAAAGAAAGCTCGTGCTTTCGCACGAGCCAAATGTCAAAAATCATGCAATGATGAGAAATTCAACCGCCGAAAGCTTGTATTGAGGGATATGATGCAAATGCGTGGTGATCATCCAAAAGTTTCAAAGCACCGGTGTATTATCTATTACAGTGATCATTTCAAATCCACGCAGAATGGTTATTGACAGATATAATTGTACGGGATTCCTTTCATTTTAATGGTAAGTACGCCAGTCATTATTACCAGGCCCTTCCTTCATCTGTAAACTCAAGGAGTTATAATCAATCCTGAATATCACTGAATATGATCTCAAGTCCGCGATCTTATCAGCAAGGAATATTTTCAAAAATCCGATCCCGTGTTCTCTGGAGATTGTTGAAGTGTCTCCAAGTTCAGCAGGTATCCCAAGTCAAAGAAACCTAGGCGAGTTATTGGGTAAGTCTAGAAACCATTCTCTGTCAAAATTTCATAAATACAGTTGCCCCCGAAAGGTTGAAGTTTCAGCTTTCCTTGTCAGAATGCCATTCAAATTTGGGTCAGTATTCTAGTGCATTTATCAATCTTACACTTTGTCAAACAGTTTCACAGTTGTTCATAAATTACATCAACTATATCCCTAGTTTCTAGAACCTCTACTTCCCAAACACTCTGTTGCCTACAGTTTCAAATACAGATTGCATTCAGTCATGTCAAAAGTCACTCCTGCATTAAGATCAGAAGTAGATGGCATGTGGTATTTTTAAGAACACCCAGAGGTCGCAGAATGTTTTAAACAGGTCGGAGTTTTCACATATTGTGAAAAACTGTCAACTTTTCATCAACAAATTGCTGAAACATTCGCCCTATAATACGATGAAAGGGTTGCTAAGATAGGAAAGGAGGATTTCATTATTGATGAAGCATCTATCGCCGAATACACGGGGTTTTCTAGAACAGGTAGTTGCTGGTTTAAAACTTCTTCACCCTCAAATGTTGAATTCATATCATACCTATTGCCAGTGCATAAAACGTTGACTTGGAAGAAAGATATTCCTATGTCATATCTTGAAACGAAGTGGCAGACCCTTCTAAAGGCGATTCTGGTATACATCACCTGTGAAGGGCATTATAACAGAGTGATGTACTATCATTTTAAATTGTTAAATCACTTCACAGGAAGGGAACACTTAAACATACCCTATTTCTTTCATAAGACTCTGATTAAGATGGAAAAATAGGTAAAGGCTCAGCCCACTAAAGTTGCAAGAAGAATTTCTCATCAGGGGTTGATTACCCTCCTTGTCAAAGAAGCTCTTCACAGGAAGAAAATAGAATGGAGTTTCTTTCTATTTTGGAATGAGTTTGAGACAGAAAGATCTCCAGAGATAAAAGCAAAGAAATCTAGAAGCACAAATTATTCTACCCCCAAGAGTAGTCGCAGGAGGAGAAAAGGGATTTCAATGCCCAGGGATTCTGTAAAAACATCATCCAGCAAACAGGGAGGAATCAGGAAGAAATTAAAGTTTGAGGACAGAAACCCTGTCATGGGAAAAAACCCTCTCAATTTGCCATATAGTGAATCCGATTCAGAGCAGGAGATGGAAAAAACATGGGACAAATTGTAGATCAAACGGGATGTAAAACTGAAAATCAAGACACCTTCATCAAAGCCTTCTGAAACACACAGGAAATAAGAAGCAGAACCTTCTTCAAGCAGGCCGAAGAAAGGTAAGACAAACAAAATTAACAGGCTGCTAAGAGAGATCTATGAGATGGAGGTCCTGGAGAGAGTAATTAAGAAAGAAAACACAGACCTAATAGAGAGAAATGCTGAGTTATTCAAAGAAAATCAAACACTCAAAGAAAAACATGATTCAATCAAAGGAAGAAACAGAGAGTTGATTAGAGAGAACATGAAATTATACAGGCAACTCAGGGTTCTAAGGTTCAAGTTAAAGGAGTTTGAAGCATCTGAAGAAAAACAAATTGGTTTGGACACTTTGGCCGATCTAGCAACAACTATAATAGATGTAACAGTTTCTCCTGCACAGTCAGTAAAGGTTCGGAGGTCTGCTCGAATCAAAACTAATGCAACTAACAAAGTTTGAGTGTTAAAAAAGGATTCATGACAGACAATTTTGCAATTTTGAAACTCTTCAAAGAATTGACTTTCTGTGGTTTAGGCGAGCCCATAGTGCGCTCATTAACCACTGAAAATAGGTGCTTTTGGTGGATAACTCACACAGAAATCTCCCCAGGCAACCACCGAAAGCCTGTGTGTCCAGAATTGAATGAGTTTTTGCACAGGTCAGGGATTTTTCTTATGAAATGATTTGAGATCTTTTCCAATGCATGACACATGAATTATCAAGTCCAGCACAATAGTTGTTTTCGGATTATTATTGGGAAAGAAGATATTTCAAAAGGATATGGACATTTTTAATGAAGAATGGAAGCAGGGCACTTGGCTGCATCAGAAAACTCGACTTGCTCTTCATTTGGGAATTATCATTAGCCTTGGAAGGCTGTTCTACACTGCATCAACAACTCACAAAGATAAAAATCAGGGATTGACCTCATTTTGAGGAAACAACCCACTTATCTTGCAACAGAACTTAACTTGCTATTTTTAGATTATTTGATCCATGTTTTTAGGATCAAAGGACTGTTATGTAATTGCTATAAATATTAGATTAGAAGAGGACACAAAGGTTCGATTCTGGATACAGTAATGCTCTTTGTACTCAGACTTTTCATTTTCTAATACAGATCACAGGTTTCTTTCCATTTTGGTGGCAGTTTTTCATATTTCTTCTTCACTATTATATTGTTGTCAAACCTTGAATAGTTGTTATCCTATTGTTTGGTTCATGACATTATAATAAGTTCCTTTAGTTGTTTATTAGACCCTGCTTTGCATTGGTTTATGAACAATCTTTTCTTCATCCACTGAAAGTTATTTTACTGTTTAACCAATCTTGGAGAGCACTGTCTATTTGTTTATCATTTTGATGTTTGAATGCCATAAGTTGAATTGAGTTATCCCATTGATCCACCTTTACAAAATGCAAAAACATTCATTTCTTAAGTTACCAAGCACCTTTGGTCTGCAACCACAAAGGGTTTCTTGGAGTGATAACATAAGTCCTGATGGGTTTCCTGTTGACTATTTATATGTTAGAGTCTAGTTATTCGGTTTGTATAAGTTTTGAAAAGTTTATTGGGGTTTGATTGTTGTTGATTGGACTATTGGGGTTTGATTGTTGTTGATATGACATATGTACATCTGATAGATTTTATGATGTCTGATTATTATTGTTGACATGATTCGTTGATGATGTAGGTTGATGATAGCTTGCCGACCAGAATCACATGTGGAGTAGAGGGGTCACGCACCGCGACTACAGACTTTGAGGGAGAGGTGTGGACAATGGCCCTACCACAACCTACTAGAACTCTCGTCATGGCTTGAACTATAGGTTAATGATTACCTAGTTCGAGAAGACCCACGATGCCATGAGGGAATATTGTGATAGTCACTCACGATGATTTTAAGGGGCACACAATAAGGCAGGGGCCTTATTCCTTAGAGTCCCTTAGTCTCCCACAACATCACCTGGAGGAGTATTGAATCCAAGGGTTTTTGATGTCTACCAAGTTAGTCAAGAGGCAAGTGGCACCCTTGGAGAACATAGTGTGTCCTGAAGGTCATGTCGCGCAAGGAAAATAGAAAGAGGCAAGTGGCACCCTTGGAGCACGTAGTGCGTACTGAAGAGCATATCATGCAAGGAAAATGGAAAAAGGGTGAGTGGCACCCTTGGAGCACCTAGTGCATCCTAAAGGGAACGTCATGATTTCAACAGGTAAGTGAATAAACCTAGTCGGCCTTAAAATGAATGATGTGATAGGTAAGATTTAAAAACTATTTCTCTAATAAAAATGTCACCCAGCCTAGTGAAACTAAAATCTAGGTCTAAGTAACACATGTGGTCAAAAAAAATAATAATCATAATTAAACATGTAACAAGAAGGGGGTAACAAATTCAATTAAATTATTAAAATCAAATTACAATGGGGGATTAAAATTTTAAAAGGGAAATGATTGTTTTATCTGCATCTGCTAGTTTAATTTTTAATTAAAAATAAAAAGGGGTAAATGGTTGTTTTTCTACACTTTCTAATTTGAGTTTTATTTAAAAAGGGAAAAGAGGGAAACTTACAAGAAATAGGAAGATAAAGGAAAAAGCGGAAACATAAAGAAAAACGGAAACATAAGGAAAAAGTTGAATGTCTAACTTAGTAAGGAATCTTCCCTTTAAGAACTTTCTAATTATGAACTCAAATAGGAATTTAGTAAAGGCGTAAGTCATTTAAGATGTGTAAGGGAATATTGGGACACCAAGGAGAATTTTTAAGAATTCTTTTAGGTGGGTGAGGGAGATAGGAATAATTAAAGAATTAATGAAATCAATTTTCTTGTGCAACTAGGGGGATGGGTGACATGTGTACGGGGGAGGTTTTTCTGATTAAATTAATGAAAAAAAAATTAAATGATAATTTGGGAAAGAAATCACTTAAAAACTCTATAAAAAGAATGGAGGATGAGGAGTATGGATCTCATCTTTATGTGTAACGTTATGCTGTTGAATTTTTGTCTTGACTAAACTTATCTTATGGGAGTTAGGATACTCAGCTTGGGTAATGAGTGGTAGCTCGACCTTGCGAGGTGAGTTGGGTGCTATTTGTTCTATGGTATAGTGTGTGTGGCCCCTTTGCGTATTAGGGGGCTTAGGGGGGAGAATACTACCCCTAACATTGGCTGGGAGGTACCGGTGAGCTCACATTGGTCGGGAAGAGGGAACTGGATGGAGCGTGCACAAGACAATGAATCAGAGTTGTCGCATTGGGCTATGGTATGCATGCATTTATATTTGAATGGTATATTAATGTTGTTCTTGTGCTTTCACTACTGTACCTTTATTGTGTAAGGAAATGTGTTTACTCATCATTTTAATCAAAGAACTTAAAGCCATCCTAGTCTTACGCTCACTGTATTCTGAATTGATTTCCTTGGCGACCCAAAACCCTTATTGATATGACTATTATGTTTTTGTTTTATTGATTATTACGAACATTTTTTTTTTTTCCATTATCCCTTCGGTCATCATTTCATGCCTGAGAATTCGTCCACAAGTCGAATCGACGGTCGTCACTTCAGTGTTTAAATACCTATAGATTCAAATGCCCTACCTTTATGTTCATGGATGATGAGTGCGAGATAAATTTTCCTAGATGTCTATCCCTTACTTATCATTGAATTTGATTGATTCATGGTTGAATGATTTTTCTTTCTGCCTTATTGTGAATGAGTATCTATGCGCTTGATTGACTTGTCTCTGATTGATTGACTTCTGATCTCTGTGTTTTCGTATGCCAATCCCTGCGTCCTTCCCAAAGTTTTCTCTCTGCTTTGACTGATTAAATGTTGAATGTTTCATCTTGTGCTTTCTTTGTGAATGCTTACCATTTTGATTTGAGACAACGATTTCATTTTTAAATGTTAAATGACGTATTTTATTTGTTGATTTGTATTTTCACAT
>ML835491.1:109650-124387 GCA_009831015.1 Picea engelmannii | reverse complement strand
AGATAGGAAGAATGCACATGTATGTGCATAGGCAAGGAGAAGTTGGAGATAGATAGAGAAGAGAACTTGTAGACTTCCTGAAAATAGTGTAGATATCCTCTCATGAAATCATACCCTAGCTAGGGGGTGGGTGGTTGTAGCATAGGTTATTGAAAACTTTCCTATGGATGGGTAGAGAGTGGTTCTCCCTATAGTAGTGGCCAACATGAATCTCTAAAATTGTATATAAGTGCCTTGCGTTGATTATGTGTATTAACTAAAGCGCATGAATAGATTTGATGAATCTGCATAATGAATTTGAAATCTGACTACTTACTTCAGGGGATGCCTTGTATGTGTATAAAATGAATACATATATTATTAAGATAATCCTTTTTCTTAGCTATAGATAATCTCTATATCTGTAGAAATAGTTGCAAACATGAATTTATAAGATGTTTCTGTGATTTGCAATGTGGGAGTGAGTATGCATGATTATATCTATGTGTATATATATATAAATATATATGAGTATAAGTGTATTAACCAATGTGTTGTGGTATGGAAGTTTTGACAACATGATAATGCCCTAGATATGACAAAAATGAGGTACCTTGGGTGAGGATAATGAAATTCCTTGTACCCCAAATGAGGACTCTTGAAAAAACCAAAAACCTTATAGGAGAACATGATGCAGGACCCCCACCTCAACAGGTTCTGCTTGACCTCCCGGTCTTGGATATTTCTATTCCCTTGAGCCAGAATGGCTCTTTAGTTCCCACTGAAACCTTTGCACATATAATCATAGGT
Organism: Picea engelmannii; assembly: GCA_009831015.1. NCBI lineage: Eukaryota > Viridiplantae > Streptophyta > Pinopsida > Pinales > Pinaceae > Picea > Picea engelmannii. The sequence goes on along the minus strand of ML835491.1, from coordinate 123,598 downwards.
CCTTCTTAGAAGTTACGCCTATGTGAACAAGCACTAGGCATGAACCTCCACTCCACGTGACCAACTAGCATGACCACAACCTTTACCCAAAAAGGTATTTCGGGTTTCGCGACTTCATGATTCCTACTATGAGTCCCTCTAACTCCTTCGATCCCTGAAACCAAGAAAAGGGCTAGCAATTCTTTATCTATTCCCTTATGCTTCAATGATGTGACCTCAATCACATCCTAGGGTCCACCTCTGAGAGCGTCGGGATTTTGCGACTCATGAGTTCATGATGTGACTCCTGTCCTTTTCCCGAAGTCTGAACTTGTGAATCCTTCTCCTAAGATCAAAGAACCTAAGATTCCCATGATATGACGGTCCAGGTTGTATCAAAATTTCACGTATCGGGATTTTTCAACTCAATATCTCCAAGTCACGACTTTCTCCACACTCCGACTTCTGAAATGTTGAAATCTGAAACCATAAGATCAACGACTCATGTTGATCCAAATATGACGAAGATTATTCCCCCTAAGCTTGTGAGTGTTGAAAGACACTCATCCTTAACTTTTCCATTGATCCACTGGATCTAACGGTCCATGGCAAATTGGTAGTTCTCCCTCCAATAATTTCAACCGTCCATTCAAACTTTTTACAACTCCTTCCAAAGAACTTGTCATCCTTCCTCCTGAACTTGACTTCTGTGAGGAAACTTCAACCCTCATCTTCCCTTCGGATTCTTTGAAGTATATATCCCTTCTGAGATTGGTTCTTGATGGAAGCTCAAGGATTCTAAAGAATCCTACACGCACTCTCTGCGGCCTTCACGATAATCATTGATTATATGATATCTTCCACAGCCTATGCACTCCTTGTGACAAATGTTCTTAAATCATTCACTTGGGTTGGAAAATTCTAAGACTTCAACCGGATTTCACACACCTTACATGGCTATGTGCTACATGCACTTCTACTGGTATAAGAACAACGTTATCCCTCCTAATTTTTTTTAGGTAAAACTCAGAATCATGTCAATGCACTCCTTGCGGACCTTCACTACACTCCTTGCAGGAATTCTCAGGAAAAGAAACAATTGAAACTTACACTCTCCCTCTTAGATACTTCATACATTTAACATGAAATCATACACATACACAACATTGAAACAAATGCATAATAGAGCATATAAGAAAATTGTAAACATACAATTCAATCGATCCAAACAGTATTCATCACAACACCATGAAATTGAGTCAAAGCATTCTTATATTAACTCAATTTCTTTTGTACATGCTTTCTATAGCATCAACTATCTTCTTATACAACTTCTATAATCTATCTTCTGCTCTATTCTCCTATTCTCTTTCTCTACAGCTCTATTCTTACTTTCCTACTTACAAAGAGAATAATGATACATTATATTACATACGAGGGGGATTTCTTGAGTTTTCCCTCCTACAACTCTAGCTATAAAATCGAATTAAAATCCTTCATCTAATTTACATTCATTATATTAAATTCCTACAATCGACAGATCAGAGAAAATGCTCAAGATCTTCGTTACAATATTGAAACCATAAAAGAAAAAATATATTTTCTGGATATTACATTAATGCTTCATCCTTTCAAATTCAAAACATCTGCAAAACACGTGTTGGTGCATATCTAGTTGTCCTTCTACTTTGTTGGCTTGCTTACGATGCTCCTGCATCATACTCCTCTGGCTGAAAAATTCATGGACTCCTGTCCATGATCTCTTGCATCATCTGGCCATGTTTATGGATATCCTCTTTGCGTTCTCAACTGGAATCCTCAATCGAGTGTCCCTTCCACTTTACCAAGTATTAAAAATATGTCTTCTCTAGGTCTTCTTTCTTACTCTCTGATCAATGATATTTTCCATTTGTGTCTTTTCAGCTACAGGCAGTTGTTTGACCCAGTGAACTTCCTTTTGAGTCTCTTCCCCATCTGCTTCATCTGTTCTATAAGGATACAGATCTTCTACATTGAATATGGGTGAAATTCCCACACCATCTGGAAATTCTATCTCATAAGCAATTGCCTCAAACTTCCTTAAATTTTTACATGGACCTATCTTTTTCATTTTCATCTTATTATAAATTCTCCTTGGGAACCTTTCCTTTCTTAGATGTGCTAAGACTAAATCTCTCACTTCAAATTGAAGCTCTCTTCTTTGTTGATCTTCTCTATGCTTGTATTCCTGGTTGGAACTCTACAACCGCTCTTTAATCTTACTATGGAGCTCCTACATCTCTAATGCAAAATATTCTACTCCAACACTTATGAACTCATTCTGCTCCAAGTTTCTCAACTTAGATACGCCTCTTGGCTCCATTCCATACATTATCTTGAATGGGGTTTGTCCTGTGCTCATGTTAGGTGATTTGTTGTATGAAAATTCCGCTTGTGGAAGAATCTGATGCCACTGAATATGATGTTCATCTACTAAACTCCTCAACAAGTCCCCCAAAATTTTATTTACTACCTCAGTCTATCCATCCGTATGAGGGTGATATGCCAAGATAAAAGATAAACTTGTACCCATATTTTTCCATAGTGTTCTCCATAAATGACCAACAAATTTGGTATCTCGATCTGAAACAATACTCTTGGGTAAACCATGAAGTTGAACAAATTCTTTGAAAAACAAATTTTCAATGTGTGTTGCATCACTGTTTTTATGACATGGAATAAAATGTGCCATTTTTTAGAATCTATCAACTACCAAAAATATGGAATCACAACCTCTTTGTGTCCTCGGAAGTCCTAACACAAAATACATGCTTACCGTGTCCCATGGCCTCTCTAGTATTGGAAATGGTTGATACAACCCTGCATTTTGTCTTTTCCCCTTTGTGTGCTGGCAAATTTTGCATCTGTTCAAAAATTTCTACACATCTATCCTCATCCCTGGACAATATTATAAAATGATCAGTTGTGAAAATGTCTTATCATGGGTGAAATGTTCAGCTAATCCTCCACTATGTTTTTCCTTTAAAAAGTTTTCTCTCATAGAAATATTTGGGATACACAATTGATTTCCTTTGAATAACAGTCCATCCTGAATCAAATATTCAACCCATTGGCTTCTATCTCTCAGAACAAGATTCTCACATGCTTCATAATCATCCTTGAAATCTGAATCATATCTTTACATGTACTTAAGGTTATCAAAACCTAATGTCTTCACACAAAACTCCTACAGAATCAAACATTTTCTTCTCAATGCATCAACAACCTTGTTAGCAGTTCCATAAATGTGATTTATAACAAAAGTAAAGTTTTGCATAAATTCAACCCATGTTGCATGTTTCTGGTTCAATTTCTCCTGTTTGGTTACGAATTGTAAAGCATGGTTGTCGCTATACAAAAAAAAATCTTTTGGAACCAAGTAGTGCCTTCATTTCTTCAACACCTATATGATTGCATAAAACTCTTTATCATATGTGGAATATTTCATTTTGTCTTCATTCAAATTCTCACTTAAGTATGCAATTGATCTGTTGTCTTGACTTAAGACTACTCCAAGCACAAATCCACTCATGTCACATCTGACTTGAAATATTTTATTGAAATCTGGCAGAACCAAAACCAATTGTTCGATTATCTTCTCCTTTAACAACTTAAAAAAAAAATTTGCTTCCTCTGTCCATTGAAAAGATTTATGTCTTTTCTTGACTGTGTCCATCACTGGTGCACTAGTCCACTAAATTTAATGATGAAATTCCTGTAAAAACTAGATAATCCATGAAGCTTCTGACTTCAAAGATATTCCTTGGATATATCCATTCTTTGATTGCTTTTACCTTTTCAAGATCCATCTTCAACTCATTCGAATAGATCACAAAACCAAAATAAATGAGTTCTTTCTTCATGAAAGATGACTTCTTCAGATTTGTCAACAAATTCTCTTGCTATAACCTCTTCATCACTAAATATAAATGTCTCAAATGTTCCTCCTCAGTCTTACTGAAGATCAGTATATCATCAATATACGCAATTGCAAACTTTCCAAATAAATCTTCCAGACTTTGTTCATTAATATCATGAAAGTACTTGGCGCATTCGTCAAACCAAATGACATGACATGCCATTCATACAACCCTTCATTTGTATTGAATGTTGTCTTCCATTCATCACCTTCCCTCATTCTAATCTGATGATATCCACTTTTCAAATCAATTTTTGAAAAAAAAAATTCTCCACTTAAGAAATCCATCAAGTCATCCATCCTCGGTAAAGGAAATCTATACCTGAGGAAATAAATACCTGATGGTGAATTTGTTTATAGCCCTCAAGTCTATACACATTCTCCATCCACCATCCTTCTTCGGACTTAATACTGTTGGCACAACGCATGGACTCAAGATTTCTCTAATCAACCCTTTGTCCATCAAATCATGGACTTGCTTCTTGACCTCTTCATTCTCTTGTGGCATCCATATATATGCTTTTTTATTTGAAAAACTCGCTCCTGCTATATGTTCAATGCGATGGATTATAATTATGATGGGAAAAAATGAACAAGGTAAATCGTCCACCACTATATTGATGAAATCCTCCAGCGGTTCCTGAATTTCCTCAGGTAGATCATCTATCGAGGTACTGGTCAAGATGACTCTAGGTTTTCTCAACACAAGAAACTGCATGTCTTTTTCTTTCTTGACTTCATCCAGAAGTTCCTTCCTACTCATGATAAGTATAGTATTTCTTGTTTCTCCTTTCACCTTCTTGTCTTCAATTGGTAGAAACATATGTGTCCTACCATTCTTCTCTAAGGTATAGGTGTTCTTTCTCCCATCATGAATAACATTTCTGTCATATTTCCAAGGTCTCCCCAACAAAAGTTGAAAAACATCCATAGGAATAACATCACATATGATCTCATCTCTATATCCCCTATCTTAAATTCAACTAAACATTGTTTAGTGACTATTACCTGATGTCATTTTTGCAACCACGAAACCCTGTATGGGCTTAGATGTGAAACTGTCGCCAATTCTAGATTTTCCACCATTTCTATGGATACTATATTATCTGTACTTCCACTATCCACAATCACCTTGCATACCCTATCCTTGGTCTTGCAAGAAGTTATGAACAAATGGTTCCTTTGGACTGGATTTTCTATCTCCTTCTTTGGCTTCAAGAGAATTTTCCTCATCATCAAGGATCTCCCACCTTTTGCCTCTTCTGCCTCAACAATTCACCTATGTGCTTCTGAAATGTGAGCTTCACCTCATCCATATATTTTCCTATCGGTACATTCAAAATATTTGTGTCTAATCATTCCATAGACAAAACACTTTATTTTACCTCCTCTGCCTCTTCCTCTTCCTCTTTCTCGTGGATAAGTGCTCCTATCGGCATATTGTCTTCCCTCTGAACTTCCTCCCCTTTCTGGGTGGTTATGAGGTTTATTTTCTTTATCCTTGGGCTTCTGTACTCTGTCCTGTGCAATTTCTTTTCCTTTTCTCTGACTTCTACCTCTTCCCCTTTGACCTTGCTTTCAGGTCAATTTCTCTTCAGCCTTTCGAGCAATCTAATAAGCATATACCACATTTCTAATTGTCAGCATGCTCATCTCATCCTGAATGTCATATCTCAGACCATTCATATATCTAGAGACCTTTTCATCATCACTCTCATGATGACTAGATCTAATGTTTAATTAGTAAAACTCTTCAGTGTATTCCTTCACTATCATCCCTTTCTGTCTTAAATTCTACATTCTTCGTAACAAATTAATTTGGTAATCCCTAGGTATGAATTTATCTTTCATCTTGGATACCATCCTGTCCCAGCTTTTAATTCTTTGTTTTTGTTTGCAACACCTATCAAGCAGCAGTTCATCCCACCATAGTGCTACATGCCCTTTTAGTCTAGTGGCAACATGTTTAACCTTCTTATCTTCTTCGATATCTTCATAGTTGAAGTATTTATCCAAATCTCTAAACCAATCTAGTAGCTCTTCAATGTCTAAGTTGCCTTCATACATCAGGATATCCATTTTTTCCCTGGCCCCTATCCTTGCAAAAAATTTGAATAGACGTTCTTCTGTAGCATCTTCGGCTACAACTTATTCTTCTTCGGCTCTGGCTTCATTCTCATTTTCGGATTCTCTGACATCTCCAGTATCAGTTGTTCATTTTTGTGTTGTCTCCATATCATCCAATCAAGTATGAAGTTCTCTCATTTCCATTTCCATGGCTGGATCGAGAATGGGTCAATCTTGACATCTTGTTGGAGGCATTGCTTCAATCTGTCCACGCAGAATTGAAATCACAACTATTTGTTGTCTTCCCTCCATAGAAAAAAAAATTGTTAGCTAGGCTCTGATACCACCTGATGCAACACCCCCACATCAGTAGGTTCTTCTTGACCTCCCCATCTTGGGTATTTCTATTCCCTTGAGCCGGAATGGATCTTTAGTTCCCACTAGAACCTTTGCACATATAACGACAGGTCCTTCTCATAAGTTACGCCTGTGCGAACAAGCACTAGATGCGAACCTCCACTTCACATGACCAACCAGTGTGACCACAACCTTTATCTGAAAAGGTATTTTGGGTTTCACGACTTCGCAATTCCTATTGTGAGTCCCTCTGACTCCTTCGATCCCCAAAACCATGAAAAGGGAAAATGATTCTTTAGCTCTTCCCTTATGCTTCAACCATGTGACCATAGTCATGTCCTTGGGTCCACCTACAAGCACGTCGGGATTTTGTGACTCATGAGTTCACGATGTGAATCTTGTGCTTTTCTTGAAGTCTGAACTCGTGAATCCTTCTTGTTAGATCGCCGACCCTGAGTTTCCCATGATCTGACGATCCAGATTGTATCAGAATTTTGCGTATCAAGATTTTGCAACTCAATATCTCCAAGTCACGAATTTCTCCACACTCCGACTCCTGAAATGTAGAAATCAGAAACCACAAGATCAACGACTCTCGTTGATCCAAATCTAATGGAGACTATTCCTCCTGATCTTGTGAGTGTTGAAAGACACGTAGCCTTAACTTTTCCACTAATCCACTGGATCTAATGGTCCACGATGAATCGATAGTTCTACCTCTGAGAATTTCAACCATCCGTTCAAAATTTTGATAACTCCTACCAAAGAACTAGGCGTCCTTCCTCCTAAACTTGATTTCTATGAGGCAACTTCAACCCTCGTCTTCCCTTCAAATTCTTTGAAGTCTCTATCCCTCTTGAGATTGTTTCTTGCTGCAAACTCAAGGATTCCAAATAATCCTACATACACTCTCTGTAGCCTTCAGGATAATCACTGATTATCTGATATCTTCCATGGCCTACGCACTGCTTGTGACATACGTTCTTCAGCCACTCACTTGGGTTGGAAAAGTCTAAGACTTCAACCAGCCTGCTCACACCTTCCATGGCTCTATGCTACATGCACTTTTGCTGGTATAAGAACAACGGTATCCCTCTTGAGTTTTTTTGAGTTAAAACTCAGAATCATGTCAATGCACTCCTTGCGGACCTTCACTACACTCCTTGTAGGAATTCTCAGGAAGAGAAACAATTGAAACTTACACTCTCCCTCTTACAAACTTCATATATTTAACATGAAATCATAAACATACACAACATTGAAACAAATTCATAACACAACATATAAGAAAAATGTAAACATAGCATTCAATAGATGCAAACAATATTCATCACAACACCATGAAATTGAGTCAAAACATTCTTATATTAAATCAAGTGATTTTGTACATGGGTTCTATAGCATTAGTTATCTGCTTATACAACTTCTACAATCTATCTTCTGCTCTATTCTCCTATTCTCTTTCTCTAAAACTCTATTCTTACTCTCCTACTTACAAAGATAACAATGATACAATATATTACATACGAGGGAGCTTTCTCAAGTTTTCCCTCCTACAACTCTAGCTATCAAATATAATTAAAAACCTTCATCTAATTTACATTCATTATATTAAATGCCTACAAATAAAAGATGAGATCAAACCCTCAAGAGTTGCATTACAATCTCCAAACCATAAAAGAAAAAATATATTTTCTAGATATTACATTAATGATTCATCCTTTCAAATTCAAAAAATCATCAAAATGTGCATTGGTGCATATCCAGTTTTCCTTTCACTTTGTTGGCTTTCTTACGATGCTCCTGCATCCGAACGCGAAGAAAAACCCTCATGAAAAATACTATGTCCAAACTTGGATTGTTAAGCCAGTGGAGGAACCCTAATTCTCCTTCAAGGATCGTGGCCATAGATATGGAACGCCAATTAAATATGGTCCCTTTATCAGGATGAAGTCATGATGAGATATCAACCATTGATCTGGTGAAGATGAGAGATCCTAACCCTCCATTGGTTCTGACTGTGAAGCCCATGCAATGTGCCCTATGAGATCAATAAGGTTTGTTGATCTATCGAAGGATGTCCATGGATAATACTAGACCATTAGATACTTGTGGTTAATATGGTAGTTGGTCCCTGGTTGATATAACCTCGAGAAATGGAGGTGAAGGAAATCTGAAAAATGGAATTTGAGGGATGATCAAGGTCATCCATCAGGACAAGGACATGATAAACCTTCATTGTAGATAATAGTGGGTCTCATTTGAACGAGACCAAGTGAAGAGGTGATGTCATCATGATGTATCATGCTAACCAAGAATGCTAGTATGTCCATAAGGAACACATTAAAGTTGATGATTGAATGCAGGACCGAGAGGGAACCCTTGTCGGGTCCCAAGACTTTGTAATACTCAACCTTATCTATTTATCATTAGATCCAGGGATAGGAACATATCCCTCATCGATTGGAGGTCATAGAAGTCGGAGAGAACTTTTTTCAGGTTCATAATGGAAATCTAAAGGAGGATACTTTAATCTGTGATCTAGTACTTGGATTCCTTCATGAAATAACTTGGAGAGATTGTGATAGATCATTACAATGGATTATTCAGGGTCATTTAGATCATTGATTTGAAAATATCCTGAAGACCTAACTATGATGGAGTAACTATGATAGTCCATTGGACCCAACTGAAAGAAACCTCGATCATACATTTTGGAGATCCTTCAGGATGAGGATAGGAGGAATATGTCATCATGATGATGTGGGTGATGTCAACCTCCCAATTCATATAGGATAGGTGTAACAATCTGAATGGATAATATTAGTACTTTCACAATGACATGTACGTCACGTCAAGTGTACATGAACGTCCACATGTCAAACATGGGTTGAGCCAGGTGTCTCTTTAATGTGTCATGGGGTGATAGGTATCTCCCTAGGAATGGCTTGAGACCAAGGGTCATACAATATGGGGGTTGGGAGACCTATGGGAATCCTCCCTAAAACTCTACCATTAGATCTCTAGTGAAGAGATCTCGAGTGTCAATTATAGAGTAACTCTTGGAGTAAGTTACAAATACATACTCTAACGAAGGAGATATAAGAGGAAGATATGGCCTTCAATCTCTTCAAGACAAAGGATCTCTGAGAGAAGATCCTAATGGTCCATCATAAGGGGTTGGTTGAAGGGGATCATGAAAACACACTCTGAGGTAAGAGCTATGAGAAGAAGATATAATCGTTGATCGGTCAGTGTAACAACCCTCCTAGTTAAGGACATTACTCTGTCAACCGGTGCAAATTTTTTTTTTTTTGTTTGTTAAAGGGTGTGCGCGTGTGTAGAAGAAACAACCCCCTCGATTCTATGTCACCACTCGAACCAACAAGACGCAAGTAAGACGAACATAATCAAGACGACCTGACATATCACAGTGACAACAAGAAATAAACGCCCCTGGACATAAGGTGTGTGACTAGCAGCTGTAAGAAGAAAAAAACACCAGGGGTTAGGCACAATAATGTCACAGAATGAAGGAATCCAACCGTAGAGTCGCAGTAGTGGAAACTATGCCTTAAAACAGCCCGAGACTACTGATACAGCTCAGAGTGTGTCGCAAGAGTGGAACTGTGCCTTTAAACAACCCGAGACTCTTGATACGACACTGGATCCCTTCCACCGGATTTACACATAGACATAAATACTAAGCTACAAGAGGTGTCTAGATCCCACAGACATAAAAAGACTACGCAATACAATACCACCAAGTACTACAAATCAGGGACAATCATGACCTCTATGGGAGACGCAAGTCAAGAGGACTCAAATCGACCAACCACTATTGGGACCCGAAGACATCAATCAAGACCAATTGCTCCATTGATTACCATTAGTAGACGAAGACTCATCATAAGGTAAAAGCCTGTAATCTCAACCCCCATTATTAGTTATAAGTCATTAGGCGCGAGTTCAGGGACAAACAATAAGCACAACACATTGCATTTTTTTTGTTAATTTTTGCGAATCAACAACATCAACATTTATATTTACCGTCACCAACATTTCTGATCACTATATCCATTACATTATTCATGACCGTAAAATGATAGTGACAAGTTTCCCCAAGTGTCAATACCCTTACCCCACTGTCCATATATAAAAATAACATCAAAATTATTAACCACCTCATGTTTACAAATAATTATATGGCATCCTAATTAAATGACAATATATACTATTAACAACATTTACAATGACCCTAATTAACAATAACCGTATCTAAAAAGGACATCATCTAAAAATCACAATATTGAAATGCCAATAAAAATAACAATAATTAAAAATGACAATATTAAGCTAACATCGTGTTCATATATAACGATGACCCTACCAACTATGTTTTGTTTTTTTACAAGGCAATACTATTACCAGAAGTAACTTCATCCTTAACATGGCAAATTAAAACAAATGTTATTATTGCAAATTTAACAAGTATTACCTTCGCAATTAACCAATATTAATATTGCAGCTTAAAACGATATTAATATTAATATTTAAAACAAGTATTAACATTTGCATTCGATTTAAACAATATTTACCTTTAAGCATATAACAAGTATTAAAAATAACATCTAACGTTGTCAATGCCAATAACAGGTATAATCATTGCATTTAAGTGTTATCAAGGGTACTACACCAATCTTGGCATAACCTAATCACATCCTCACCCCTATATTCTAAAATACATTCATAATGATAATTAGCATGGAACAAAGTGGCATGAAATTTAAATGGCAAGACAATTACAATCTACTATTATTATTGCCCGTTGAACTGGCGTGAAGATAAGGCGGCTTGGAAATTAAATGGAATTAAAGTGCCAAGTGTAATAAATGCCTAAATTCTTGTTGGGGCATTAATTTTAACCCTACTTGGGTTGTAGGCCGTTACTTCCATTGGCCAATGCTGACTGTAGTGACAGGTTAAATTGGGAATTTAGGTGTTATGATTTATTTTGTTTATGCTATAGCCAGACATAAATTCTCTTCTTCCTTCGTTGAGCTATAAAGGAAGTAAAAATTAAATGTCCCGAGATGATCGTAAAATAACGATTTACAACGAGGAGGTAAATAACAACCTTGCAGCAAATTGGCAGTAAAATTTAAATGACGCAGGGACGAAATGATAATGAATAACGATTTATAAATGAGGAAGATAATGAGAATGTTAATTCTGTTATCATAATTTGTTCAATACACCCACAATGGCAGGGGGGTTAATAAAATAACAATTTACCATGATAAGGTTAATAACGACCTGGAAGGTCAGGATTATTATAAATCTTATGAGTTGTCAAAAATCGTTATCAACCAATAGTAACTGAAAGATAAAATAACCATTACCAGTAACAAGGATAACATAAACCAGGAGGGTAATGATTATGATATATATATATTGTTATAACGCAGGTGCCTCTAACGTTCAAGTTATAAATTAAGGAAAGGTATAACGCATCTTTGTTAATTCAATCCATGCATACCAACAAGAATACAACTCCAGCTGTAGACAATACCCACGCAACATTTAAAAACGTACATCATCCCATTAACCCTAGCGTTGTCAAAGTAATACAACAATTCGTATTTCTTTAAGTAGGAACCAACTGGAATAAGGCACGGGCACTTAAGGGATTGGCAATGTTTTGCAAATACTAACTGTAGCTAATAATAAAGGTCTACATTGAAGGGATAAACACCAGGGTTGGGTGCGCCTTGGGCACATTTCTCTCCAAGATTTGAAATTATAAAGCCCGAACCCTGGCTGTAGCAGAGAATTAACACCGCACGCCGAACGAGGAATGAAAACGCCAGGAAGAGAGAGAGCCACACCACACAATTAATAACTGGTATGACTCCTGGGCGTAGGTGTGATTTTCAGCCAGTGTCTCATCGAAAAGGGGAAAGAGTGCAGCAGTGTTGGGAAGTTAAATACACCGGCCATTGAGACAATTGTCAACTGCCCCAGGCGAATTTATTCTGGCCTCTTGACATTCTGACACATTTAACCAGCAATAACCTAATTTTAATTTATCATATTAATAATTAATTGTATTAGGGTTAGATTGCTCCGGGCATTGCTAAAACAACATACTATACAACATACTTTAGTAGAATTTGGATTAACGGTTAAATTCACAGAATCCTAAAGTGAAAGGCGGTCATCCCAACCGTAAACTTATATCAAGTCATTCCAGTAAATAATCCACCTAAACTGGACACATTCTACAGAGATTCATGTATGGTAAGGTCTTGGGATAGTCGCTCAGGTTCCAGAGGAATAGCCCAACCTGTAACAGTACATGCGCAATGGAATCGAATAAGGGTCTGAATTTAATCACACAAAAATTTGAGAATCACCCAACCGTAATGGAACAACCCAAACATGAGGGAAACATAATTATATGAGGGGCTGTCAAATATGTGTTGTCCCAACCAGTCCTGGGATTTTGATTTAGAACAATCGCAACAGATTGACATATAATCCAACGACTATTTCCATTCCCAACTTAATGGGAATAGCCCGAGCTGTATAATTTCTAGGGTAAAACATTGAAGAAGGTCTGCATAGTAATTCATGTAAAAATAAAACGACGAACTCCAGCTTCAGGAAAGTCATACACAATGAACCTTACCCCATGTTCCAGTCGCTTGGTGCTGCGCCACTGTACATCTCGCGCAGACAGAGGAAAAGGACACGGATTGGGTTTCACGTGCAGGGAGAAGGGGTTCAAGGATCGCTACTGGCTGGAAAGGAAAGGGGCGAACTTAAAAGATTTCATTCTGAGCTACTGAGACAACGAATGAGGTTTCTGGGGGAGGATGGATTCGACCATTGAGTGAGGGTTCTGAATTTACAAAAACAATGCTTGACATAGGGCGGTAGTGATACAACCAACGTCTGCACGGGGAGGATTCGGGAGGGGAAACATTAAACCATAAAATTCCCACAGTCCAGGACAATAACTAATAGAAATTTGCAGAGTCAAGAATTATGAATAGTAAATATTTTTCCTTTTTCACAGTCCTGAACCATAAATAAAATTTACGCAATCATTTCATAAACTCACCATGCCATTACCAAGCATTCTAACTACAAAATTTAAAGATCATACCATTTCCTTGATGCTTGCTCCTGCCGCTCCTGCTCCTGCTTTTCGACCGCAAGAACTCACCGGTACCTCCCAGCCAAACGCTAGGGGTACTCTCCTTCCCCCTCAGCCCCCCAAGCCTTAAAGGGGCCACACACAATCAGAGAGTAACTAGCTTCTCAGCTCACCTCCAAGGCTGAGCTACCACTCAAGTCTGCTGAGAATCCCCAACTCCTACAAGAAATCAGTCCAGTCTCTAGTCTGGAAGCATAACAATACCAAAAGCTCAAAAGTCCCCTTTATTTCCCCCTCTCCCTTCTTTTATCCACTCCCTAAACCCTAAATCCTCTCTCTTTTAGGTTTTCCCCCCTTTTCCCTTTTATTTTCTTATTTCTCTTTTTATTTCATTTTGTTTAAATATTTTTTTATTTTTTTTTAAA
>ML835491.1:64121-79447 GCA_009831015.1 Picea engelmannii | reverse complement strand
CTACATTCTAGCCTAATTCTATTTAAACTCGTGTAGATTCATAGGGTTTTGTGTAGTTTACCGATGAACTTATTGTTGAAAATGCAACTCTTATAGACACCTGGAATAGGTGTAAGACATAAGACATAGCTTGATAAATGTAAGATACATATGGAGAGTGACTTTTATAATGGGAAAATATGTGAAGATATTACATTTATGCTTTTTACTTTATTGTTAGCCAACATTGAGCTCACTCTAGGATATAGTGTACTACTTTAGCTAAGGATACCTATAAGTTGGTTTTGTTATTGAGATCACTCTAGGATATAGTGTACTACTTTAGCTAAGGATACCTATAAATTTGTTTTGTTATTTACTATTGTTGCCTATTATTTCTTAAATTGCAAAAGCACATTTCTTCTCTCCTCTCTTCAATTTTTTTAAGATATTGTTTTATCATAAATGCTAATTTTCTATTTTCTTTTTTAAAGATTAAACATGCGTTATTTCTTAAATTACAAAAGCACACTTCTTCTCTCCTCTCTTCAATTTTTTTTTAAGATAATGTTTTATCATGAATGCTAATTTTATATTTTCTTTTTTAAGACTAAACATGAAAAATCCATAAGAACTTTTAAAAATAGAATCTCTTCAAAAAAAAATTGGAAGATAATGTTTTATCATGAATGCTAATTTTATATTTTCTTTTTTAAGACCAAACATGCAACATTTATAAGAACTTTTAAAAATAGAATCTCTTGATATGATGTGAAAATGTATTTTAAAAGCACTTTCGAGATGAAATGTTATATATCTAATGATCCAGGCGGATATTGGTGGCCACCCATCTATTCCAACTGGCTCCTCTTATCAGTTTTTAGATCAACATGTTCTTCTATACTTATTTGTAATTGTGGGTTCTACACTTCCGGGGTTGTCTGAAGCCCTATACATCTTCTAGGGGCATACTGGTGGCCTCCCACCTAATCCAACTGACTTATTTTGTATGCTTTCATGTCAGCACATCTTTTTGTACTTTGAGTGTTGTTTTGGGGCCCTAAACAATGTTATTTTGGTGTGCCATAGTCAAAATGTTGACAGAGTCAGAGTTTGATGGCATTATGCGTAGTTCTCGAAAATACGTTTCCAACGAGCTATCATGTGCCTAAAACTGAGATCGTATGCAAAAGTTACGACCTCGGGAAATTAATGTACTAACTTACCCAAACGAGGCCCACATGACTTTTGGAGTTTCATCTCCTAGGGTTAGGTTTTTGGATGTCTAGGGTTTTGGCATTCATGTTTATCATAAAAAGGCCTTCAGAGGCTCAATGTAATCATCTTCTGGTGAATGAGCATAGCCATCACATCTCTTCTCAGAGATAAATCTACCACCTTTCTAACGAGTCTCGCACTCTGTATTTTTACAGTCTCTTTACAATTATTTCATTAATAAAAATAAAGTATTGTTGTATTTCTCTGTTTCTGGAATTTTTCATGAGTATTTCATTATAATTTATCTTCTTCATTTCATTTCGAAAATAATCTAGATCAATGGTATAAGAGCAAGCTGCTCTTTATCGTTTTTCAACGCATGTCCCCGACAAGATCCGAGTATATCCAGTTGGGTCTCGATCTTGTCACCCTTGAGTACAGTCGCTCTCGCACGCCCAAGAAATCCTTGATGGTGGTAGTAAAGAAAAAAGATGGAGCATTAGATTATACTAGCTTGTTTCTTGAGCAAGCTCTCACGCTATAGAGGGATGAAATGATGGAGAATTTTGCACACATCCTTCAACGCCTGCTCGTAGCAATAGGCACATCTTCACCAAGCGACCATTTTGGAGGAACCTCTCCCTTCAAGGTACAAATTAATTTTGATATTCCTATATTTGAAGGTCAGATAGATGTGGATGCCCTAGAAAAATGGTTAAATCTATTAGAAGGTTATTTCTCTGTTCAAAAAAAATTCGACAGGGAAAAGATCACCTTCGCACTCCTCAAGGCTCACTCCCATGTCAAACGTTGGTGGGAAACTTACTGGGAGTAAAGTTCCACGGAGGAATCTAGAATATATGGGGTCTAGCCCACTTGGGATTGTTTTGTGGATGTTGTCAAAGAACAATACTATCATGTTGATAACTATGAATACCAGTACATGAGATGGACTACACTATAGCAAGAGAAGAGCCAAACAATCACTAATACTTTCCATACCTTCTGCACCAAGTTGGGTATCAAATACTCTGAGCGACATCTAGTTATGAAATATCATGGGGCTTTACATAGGTACATCCAAACCGAAATGGATTTCTTGAACATCTCATCATTGGGATTTGCCTATTGGTATGCCGCCAAAATTGAGAAAAAATTTAGGCACTAGAACAAATGGGAATTTGGGTCTGCAAATCCTCAACAACCAAAGCATGGTAAAGATGACTCTAACCAACAACCTTTAGACAACCATTCCAAGACACATGACAACAAGGGTAAATCAAAGACAAATAATGACACTGGGAAGTGGTGTGACTTCCACAAAATCCCTTGGCACAACACCAATGAATGTCACTTGAAATAGTCATTGGTGGCCGACGTCAAAGACAAAGAGCCAGACCTTGATTCAAAATCTGATCCAAAAAATATTGAAAACAAACATATCATCGACGCAGAACCCACTTCTACTATCGCAACCACAACAATTAAATTAGAAGAACTAACAAATCCTGAAGAGGGGGAGCGCCTCTTCCATTCATAGATGTGGGTGAAGGAGACCTCTTTGCATTTCATTGTTGATAACAATAGCCAGAAGAATCTCAACTCAGCTAAGGTCGTCAAATAGTTGGGGTTGTCAACAACACCACACCCACAACCATACAACATTGGGTGGCTTCACCATGACGAGATCTTTGTGTTAGCCAATAGTGTCATCTGTCCTATGGAATCCATCCCTTCAAGGATGAGGTAGTGTGTGATGTTACCCCTTTTGATGTTTGTGATGTTTTTTTGGGCCAACCATATATGTGGAAATGTCATGTTGTCTATGAGTCTAGACTTCATAGTGTCATTATTACTCTAGGAGGTCATCTCTATAGGATAACAGAGGTAGTTATGTCTACTGCTCCACCAAAACAATGCCGCAAGGTAATCTCTCATACTACAAAATTCATCCTCTTCACAATGTGTTCAAAGGATGCACAAAAGACCACTACAACCTCAACACCTTCTATCCAAAAAAGATAGAATGTCAAAGAGAAATAAGATATTTTTTCTTCACCTACAATGGTGCCTACACAATGCCCCATCAAACCCAAAGACAACAGGTTGGTGGAACAGATTCAACCCTGCCAGCAACAGGTTTGTGGTAGTCTTCCACAGACCAAGCAATATAACTTCTCCAACAAGGCATGCAACTCACCAAGATTTAAATTTAGAAGATACTTTCCCCTCTTCCCTGGGCACTCAACATAATGGCAACCATTGCTTCATAAGGGGGGAGGATTGATCTAGGTGTATATTGGTGGCCACCCACCTATTCCAATTGGCTCCTCTTGTCAGTTTTTAGCTCAACACGTTATTATGTACTTATTTGTAATTGTGGGTTCTACACTTCTGGGGGTGTCTAAATCCCTACAAATATTCTAGGTGGATACCGGTGGCCTCACACCTAATCCAACTGGTTTATTTTGTATGTTTTCATGTCAACACATCTTTTTGTACTTCCAGGGCCGTTTTGGGGCCCTAAACAGTTTTTTTTTTGCGTGCCACAATCAAACTATAAACAAAGTTAGATTTTGATGGCGTAATGCATAGTTCTCAAAAATACCTTTCCAACGGGCTATCACACGCCTAAAGAAGATATTGTATGCAAAAGTTACGACCCTGAGAAGTTAATGTACTAACTTACCCAAATGGGGCCCACATGACTTTTGGCATTTCATCTCCTAGGGTTAGGTTTTTGGATGTCTATGGTTTTGGCATTCATGTTTATCATAAAAAGGCCTTCAAAGCCTCATTGTAGTCATCTTATGGTGAATGAGCATATCCGTCACATCTCTTCTCGGAAATAAAACTGCCACCATTCTAGAGAGTCTTGCACTCTGTATTTTTACAGTCTCTTTACAATTCTTTCATTAATAGAAATCAAGTATTGTTGTATTTCTCTGTTTCTGGCTATTTTCATGAGTATTTAATTATAATTTATTTTCTTCATTTTGTTCCGAAAATAATCTGGATCATTTAAAGCCCTAATGTAACTTATAAAAAGATTTTGAGAATCATACATTATGTATATAAAGGTCATTTGAAATCTTAACTTATATAATTTTAAAACAAATATTCTTATTGATAAGATATTTTTATTATAAAAATTATTACAATTTTGATGAAGAGTTCTTATCGTCATTTATTTTTATTTTTATTGATAAGATAGTATTTTGTTTTTGTCTACATTCTTTCTTTCTTTTTCTTAAAAAAAATACATAATTTTATTTATATAAAATAAAATTATATTGTCATATGCTTCAAGGTATTCAAAATTAAAGGTTTTGTAGCCAGATAGAGCAACAACTCTATATTTATATCTTATATGTTAGTGAACTATATAAAAAAACATATAGTTGTCCTTTGACTTTAATGGACATTAAATACAACTTTCAATATCAAGATCTGAAAATTGTCCATTATCATAAATCTGTAAGTTGTTTCTTAAAAAAAAATGATTGTTCCATGATTTAAAAAGACAAGAAAATACAAAATTATATCTTCAAAAGGCAAATCTGCAATTTTTCCACTGTCAAAAAAAGAAAAATATCCATGGTGGTAGAGGGAGATTAACTGTGTGCCCATCTTGAAAGATGGAAATGGTCCAGGCACCACACTCCAACTCGAATGCCTCTGTTGAATGGCCATCCACTAACCTATTCATGTCCCTATATATATGATACAAATAAATGCATGAGAAGGTTGTCATATCTTGTTGTATATCATCAAAAACTGGTTGTAAAGTAAAAAAAATTGAGAGTTGCTTCCTTTCGATTCCATTGGATAACCAATAAAAAATCCCCAAAATTTTGTATTTGTGTAGTGCCATATTCTTGAGCCAATGTGAAGGTTAACTTGAGAGACATCGGTTCACAATAGTTATTAGTTTCCTGCCTAATCCAAGCTTTGAAAATTATGTTGTGATTTGAGGAGAGATGCAATATTCCTTCCAAGCCTCCTACTGGAGGATTCCCTTGAGAGCCACCATCAAAATATGCCCAAGGAATGTCTGTATTGATGACTTCTTCTTTTCCACTCATTTGTTTTTGGTTTTTCCTCAATATGTGGATAAGTATTTAGTATATTTAGAGAATAAATTGCACATTTAAGGGGTGGGGTCTCTTTTCCTTCAAAAAGTTTCAAGTTTCTAGCAAGTCATATTTCTCACGCTATATTGAGTGGCAAAGCTCTCATCTTCTTTATGTCCTTGTCTGTATACCAAAACACGAAGGATTCTTTAATAGTTCTTCCTTTTAATGCTTTCATTAGCCCTGTCATGGTTCCAAATTCTTTCTAAACCTCGTTGGAAAAGGAGCAAGTCAAAAGTAAGTGATTTATAGTTTCATCTACTTGTTAGCATAGACTACACCATCCTGGACCAAAAAAATATTTTTCTTCTGTAAATCCTCCTAGGTAGAAGCCTTGTCGTTTAATGCCAAACACATGATGATTTTATTCTTGGAGGGACACCTCAACTTCCATATGATTCTCCACCACCAAACCTTCCTCAACAAGGGCTCTATATCCTAGTTTGGGAACATAAGTCTCGGAAGGGTTAAGAGACCATAACGGTGGGTCTTCATCTTCCCCTAATTTGGCATTGCTATCTTTCAAGGCACTTGTATATGACTTCCAAACTTCTGCAATATACTCTCCCAATCCAATTTCCTCCTAGGTGAGCTAGATGAACCTTTTTATTTCCAATTTGTAGACCTCTCCTAGTTCACAATATGTGTTAGTGAGAAAAACCACGTTCTTCGAAGTTTCGGTGTCACCCGATGATCCAGAGTATTTTCGGCACGAAATGAGATTGGAGATATAATAAAGAAATGCATAGAGATATCGCAAATATTCAATAATAAGACATAAATATATCATAGATGCAACCATAAACACAGATATACTGTAATACATGATTTATATTAATGAAATAAATGTACAGAGACTGTAAAATACAGAGTGAAAGACTCGATAGAATGGTGGCAGCTTATCTTTGAGAAGAGATGTGACGGTTACTCGCATTCGCAAGAAGATGATTACAATGATTCTATGAAGGCCTTTCTACCATAAATAGGAATGCAAAAATTCCTATACATCCAAAACCTAACCCTAGGAGATGAAGCGCCAAAAGTCATGTGGGCCCCATTTGGGTAAGTTAGTACATCAACTTCCCGGAGTCGTAACTTTTGCATACGATCTTCGTTTTAGGTGTATGATAGCTCGTTGGAAAGGTATCATCGAGGAGATTGATTTTGGAGGTTCAATAATGAATTTAAATATAACTGAGAACCTCGATCTCGAAAAACCTTCATTTGGGCCCTCAAAATGGCCCCAGAAGTTAAAAACTGCTAAAAATAGTAAATTGCCAAATTTGCCAGAAAATTGTTTTGAGACTATCAAAAAAGGTTGGTGGACACCAATATCCACCTATATCAATTCTCCCTCCTTAGGAAGAAATGGTCTCCATTGCGTTGAGTTCCCAGGGGAGAGGGAAAATCATTTGTTGAATCTTCATCTTGGTGAGCTGCTTGCCTTTCTGGAGATGTCACGCTGCTTAGTTTGTGGAAGTCTGTCACAAACCTGTTGAGGCTGAGGCTGTTCGAAAAGTTGGTCTACATGAGAGGACAGTGTGTAGAAGGAATCTTTTTTCTTTGTTGCAACCTTGTTGACCTGCTTATGTTGGATAGAAGGTGCTTGGGGCGAAGCTGTAGTGGTTGTAGTGTCTTTATGTTCCCATTTTGAACAGATTGTGAAGAAGTTGAATTTTGTAGTATGAGATACTACCTTGCGACACTTTTTAGGTGGAACAATAGTCAGAACTACCTTTGGTATTCTGTAGAGATGACCCCCTAGAGAAATAATGACACTATGGGGTCGAGACTCATAGACAACGTGGTGCTTCGACATATATGGTTTGCCCAAGAGAACATCAAAGACATCTAGTGGGGAAACATCACATAAAACCTCATCCTTGAAGGGTTGGATGCCATATGACAATCGACATTGCTGGCTGACACGAATATCTCGTCCTTGGCGAAGCCACCTGATGTTGTATGGTTGCGGGTGTCGTGTTGTCGACAATCCCAACTATTTGACAACCTCTGCCGAGATGAGGTTCTTATGGCTTCTTCTATCAACAACAAAATGCAGTGGGGTCCCCTTCACCCACATCTGTGAATGAAAAAGGCGCTCCCCCTCTTCTGGATCTGTTGGTTCTTCTGGTTGAATTGGTGCGGTCGCCACAATAGCAGTGGGGTCCACGTCAAGGATCTATCCTTTACCAGTATTTTCAGAATCAGATTCTGAATCAGGGTTCAGCTCCTTGTCTTTGATCTCGACCACCAATGACTGTTTTGAGTGACATTCATCGGTGTTGTGCCAGGGGATTTTGTGGAAATCACACCATTTTTCGGTGTCCTTCTTTGTCTTCCCGTGACCCTTATTTTCATGTGCCTTGTATTGGTTTTCGAGAGACTGTTTGTTAGGGACGTCTTTGTCATACTTTGGTTGTTGTGTATTTGTAGAACCAAAATCCCGTTTGTTCTGGTGCTTAAATTTCTGCTCGATTTTAACAACATATCAATAGGCAACACCGAGTGATGATATGTCCAGAAAATTCATTTCAATTTCGATGTATCTATGTAGAGCCCCACGATATTTCAGAACCAAATGTTGTTCAGAGTCTTTGATACCCATCTTGGTGCACAAGGTATGGAAGGTATTGGTGAACTTCGGAACTTCTTGGCCCCTCTCTTGTCGTAGTGTGGTCCATCTCATGTACTGGTCCTCATAGTTGCAAATAGGGTAATATTATTCCTTTACCGCATCCACAAAAAAATCCCAAATGGGATCGGCACCATATATTTCAGACTCCTTTGTAGAACTCTGCTCCCAATAAGTTTCCCACCAATGTTTGACATGGGGGAGAGCTTTAAGGAGTGCGAAGGTGATCTTTTCTTTGTCCGAAAATTTGTGAACAGAGAAATAACCTTCTAGCAAATTTAACCATTTGTCTAGGGCTTCTGCATCTATCTGTCATTCAAATACAGGAATATCAAAATTAACTGGTACCTTGAAAGGCGAGGTGCCTCCAAAGTGGCTGCTTAATGAATATGTGCCTATTGCTATTGGCAGGCATTGAAGGATGTGGGAAAAATTCTCCATCATTTCGTCCCTCTGTCGCGTGAGAGCTTACTCAAGCAACATATTGATAAGATCGTCTGCTCCATCGTTTTTATTTTCTTCTTACATTGAGGGTTTCTTGGGTGTGCGAGAACGATTGTCCTCAAGAGAGACAAGCTCGAGACCCAACTTGCTATACTCAGACCTCGTCGGGGACATGCACTGAAAAAAATGACCAAGAACAGCCTGCTCTGATACCACTGATCTAGATTATTTTCGGCACGAAATGAGATCAGAGATATAATAAATAAATGCACAGAGATATCGCATATATTCAATAATATAACAGAACTATATCAGATATGCAACCATAAACACAGATATACAGTAATACACAATTTCTATTAATGAAATAAATATACAGAGACTGTAAAATACAGAGTGAAAGACTCGATAGAATGTTGGCAGCTTATCTCTGAGAAGAGATGTGACAGCTACTCGCATTCACAAGAAGATGATAGCATTGCCAAATTATTTTTCTTTAAAACTATAAAATTAGAGAAGAGAAAAGAAAAACACTAAAAAATTAGCATTGTCGAACTATTTTTCTTTAAAACTAAGGCTTTTCTTGGACAAAAAAGATATAGCATTGCCGAATTGGTTTTCTTTTCACATGTTTTACGGAGCATGTATGGAGCGGTCATTCCATACTTAGCCAGTTTTTGGATCGCGGGTTCTCGGGATGTCGGTTTCAAAAATGGGCCTCTGTTGTTCCGTGCCCAATACAAATTGACAAGTGGGCTTGCGAACTATACAAACTTATTATAAAATAAATAATGTATGTTACATATCTCTGGAAATTACATGAACATTTAAAACATCAACATCCTTCAAGACCAAAAAATTAGCATACAATAGAAATTTTACACCCAACAATTCTGTCATATACATGAGACAGTAATTTATAGAAAATTATAACATTGTACGAAGATCTATACTAATTTGTATAATGTTATAAAACTTCATATATTTTGTACTGAACAATTGTGCAGTTGCGGGTTGGCCGAGTTCCGAGTTAACATTTTTCATGTCCAATGTGTTACGTGATATACATTTTGCACGAAAGGCTTCGGTCATATACATCTTGCAACGAACAATTCCGTGATATACATGATAGAGAGAAATTTATAGAATATTATAACATTGTATGGAGATTTAAAGTAATTTATATAATGCTATAACATGCCTTAGTTAATGAATAGTATAAGCTATTTTTTAAATTTTATTCAATATTTATTTTTTATAAGTAAGATTGTATAAAATTCTATCAAAATGAAGGAGTACAGAGAATTTCCATGGTTTCAAGCTGTAAATACTGAGTTTCCCTGAGGGAAAACCAGCTCATCCAGGCAAACCGCTTCATAACTTAAGTGTAGATTGTCACTCATACAAAAAGAGTTCAAAATTATGGCACGTAAGGGTGGGTGCTAGAACTGTAGAAAGTGTAGATAGCCTAATTATAATAACCATGGACAAAATGCATAAAAGGTCAGCATGCACATGAAAAAACAACAAACAAAAACAAATCATCGATATGGGTTGTAGTGCGGTGAAGCGGCCATGTAGAAGGCGTGAAATGTCGTGTCCCCAGGAGGAGGTGGCTCCTCCTGGAGTGGTGTGCGATCCAATTGCATAACGTTCTCCATCTCTGATGGCAGGTGCTCTTCCTTATGGACTTGCTCTGGGTGTGATGGAAGCCTCTGGTCCTCGCACTCTGCGTCTACGTGGCCCAAATTTTCCAGTGGAAAGACTGGTCTCGAGGTTGCTGTTTCTTGGGCTGTTGCTGATTGGTCTAGCTCTGGTGTGAGGAGATGAGCACATTGTAATGTGGAGAACAACTGCAGGAGTCGAGAGGCTTTGTCGTCCAGGATCTATAGGTGGAACCAGAGGTCATCCATGTCCTGACGCAGGTCGAATACTAGGCTCTGCACCAGTGCAAGGCCTATTTTCCACTCGCATTCTGGGTCAACGTTGGAACCCGCTCAAGATTGGGGTTGTCATCACAAATTTTGACTGGCTTTCAGACCATCCATTTGAAATTGGGTGTCATGAAGCTGGTCCTGAAGATACTGGGTGGCCGGAGAGTTTGGAGGGGCCAAAGGGCCTAGGTGTGAAACAGATGCGTAATTGGCTAAAGGTCCTAGGTTGTTGTTCAGTGAGGCCCCTGAGCAATCCAACTCCTCCATTCTGTTGGCAAGGACGCAGGAAGGGGAGAGAGAGATGCGGGAATTTGAGTTGACAGCACCAGGGAGGAGGACGAGGTGGCCGAAGAGGAGGAGGATAATAGGGAGGGAGAAGGCGGGGGATACAGGACCAGGCGGGGTCGATTTGGTTGGCAGGCTAGTCGTCCTTTGGACTTCCTTCGTAGCCAGGGAATCTTCGGGACAGTGGGAGCGCGAAAACGCGGCAGGAACAGAGCAGGATAGGACAAATGCAGAGAAGGGAAAGGCGGGACAGGAAGTCAAGCTCTGAGAAAAAAAAACAGGAAAGAATGAGGCATCTAGACTTGCTGGAGCAATTGAAATAGGTCTAGCAGCTACTGAGGTTCCATAAATGGCCGCACGCGCAGAGTAAAGGTGCAATGAGGGTGTTGGTCTGTCAAAAGGATGCGAAGGCAGAGAAAGGCGAACTGAGAGTAATGGCGCCATGCCTCAAGTGAGCTAAACTTGAACTGATTAGGAAGTTGGTAGTCAGTGGCATGCGATCATCACATCGGCGGTGCCACGGAGTATCGCTCTTGGTTTCTCTGCTCGACGTGTGTGCTGTACTAGAAACCCATCCGCAGGAAAGAGAATAAATGTGAAGGAGTACAAACACGTGGGTATGACTATTGTTTAGATATGCTTTGCATATGACTGTGGAAAAAATACATAGAAATAGTAATAATGGGTTGGTGCGCTGAAATTGGGGCTTTGTTGTTCCGTGGCCTACAAATTGCACCCAGAGTTCTGCGACATACAATTTGACAATTGGAGTTGTGGACTATTTGATATTTAAGGGTGTATGTATGTTACAAAGAAGAGCTGCTAGATACCAAATATGTAATTTGATTAAGAAGATATATTTAAACCATTGTGCCTGTCGGGCTGACAGGCTGAAAATTGTGTTGCCATAGGTTCGTGGACAAAAGCATAAAAAGACTACCAACACCGAATTAGTTTTCTTTAAAACAAAGGCACATGAGCTTCATTCTGGGTTGTCGGGGTGGTGGGATGAAAATTGTGCTAGTGTTGTTTTGTGGCCTACAAATAGCACCGAGAGTTTCGCGAAACACAAATTGAGAAGCGGTTTTACGAACTATTTCAATTTTTGGATCGCGATTTCTCGGGCTGTCGGGCTGAAAATTGGTTTTATGTTGTTTCGTGGCCTACAAATAGCACTGAGAGTTCTGCGATATATAAATTGACAAGTGTTCTTGCGGACTATTTGAAATTTTGGATCGCGGTTTGTCGGGCTAGGGGCCTAAAAATTGGCCTTTTGTTGTTTTGTGGCCTAAAAAAATCAAATATGTAATTTGATGAAGTAGATATATAGAGCATGCATGGAAGCTTCATTTCGGGTTGTCGGGATTGCGGGCTGAAAATTGGGCTTCTGTTGTTCCGTGGCCTACAAATACCACCAAGAGTTCTGCGATATACAAATTGACATGCTACTTTGAGGACTAGAATTTTTGAATGGCGGGTTCTCGGTCTAGTGGGCTGAAAATTGGGCTTTTGTTGTTCCATGGCCTACAAATAGTCCATAGAGTTCCTCGATATACAAATTGACAAACAGACTTGTGAACTATTTGAAATTAAAGGCGCTCATGTCTAACAAGTTTAACATTCCCGAATTAGTTTTCCTTTTTACATATGTTGCTGGAGAAATAAATAAATAAATAGTACTGAAGTCTGTTACATAGGCCAGTGGAGAACAATATGAAACAAATATGATTCCTGAATTAGTTTTTTTTTTAAAAGCGGCTTCTCGAATTAGGCATTTTTGGGATCGCGGGTTCTTGGGTGGGGACCTCAGAAACGTGCTTCTGTTATTCCATGACCTACAAATAGCACCAGCAGTTCCGTGATATACAAATTGAGAATCACACTTGCGGAGTATTTGAATTTTAAGGAGCTCGTGTCTCAAAAATTGAGCATTCGTGGATTAGTTTTATTTACATAGGTTTTACATACGTTGGTGGAAAAGAGGGCAAAAAGTATAGTACCAGTGCGTGTTACATAGGGAGGTTGGAAGAAAAACGAATAAAATAGCATTCCTGAATTAGTTTTCTTTAAAACAGAGGCTCCTCGACAGAAGAAATTGAAATTTATGAAATTATAGGTTCCTGCAGACCATAAACTATACATAGAAAATACGTAATTTTTTAAAGCAGACATTTACTTTTATAGATACAAAATATGTAATTTCATAAAGTATGGGGATGATATTTTACAGAACAACGATGGAGCCTTCATTCCATGTCTTACAAAGAGCAAGCAGAGATAGGCGGTGTACAAATTGAGAAGCAGGCTTGCAGACTAATTTAATTTTAAGGGCCTTTGTGACAAACACTGTGCAGGACATGTTGCAAAGATGCAAGGAATGAAAGTCTCTTTATGTTTGAGTAGAAATAAAGTAGTGAACACAATTTTACGGCATTTATATAAAAAAAATAATAAAATGTGTTACATATTGCTGGAAATTTAAAGAAACACACACACACACACACACACACACATATATGTGTGTGTGTGTGTGTGTGTGTGTGTGTGTGTGTGTGTGAAATATGATATCTGAAATTATAGTAGGTGATTTATGTCATAGTCCATTATGAAAATGAAAAATCTAGGAACACATAAAAGCAGGAGGAAAACTAGCCTTCCCAAATTAGAGCATAGACGAAACCCTCAACAAAGCTTCCTCTAATTCCTTAATCTGGTTCTTTAGTCTGGCATTTTCGTCTTCAATGACTCCAACGGAATCATGAAGAGCATCTCTGGTTGCCCTGTGAATTTCAGAGATTTTGGATGCGTGCATATTGGCAAGGTCAAGTTCTGAAAGATGTTTTCTTTTCTTATTTTTTACATCTCTTTTTTCAATGATTAATATTTTTGATTCGGTTTCAAAAACAACACTCTGGAATACGAAGGACTCATATTCGCCAAAAATGTTGATACCAACCATTTCCATTGAGCATGTATGATGAATTGCGTGTGCGGGATGATCAAGGTTGTAGAATATGCTTTCCAAATCAGCGTCAAGATCCATGTTTTGACGATAAATTTCGAGCTGCTCTGCCTCCCCTACAATTCTTTTTTCGTTCTTCTGCATAGTAAGCTCTTGAGGAAGATGTTCACTCTATCTCTACAAAACTGTTGTGCAGCTACTAGCAGTAGATTATCAAAAGGTTGGCGCTCTCTAGACGTTGTTTGAAATAAAGAAATGGTGGGGACAATATAACCCCCCACAAACATTGCTTCAATGCGTGCGAATGGAAAATCTCCTGATTAATGACAATATCTAAGCGTGTTGTATGGTGACTTATTATAAGTAAAACATAGTTATTGCAAACTTAGAAGTGCAAAGGTGAGGGTTACGACCAACAACATTTAAGGATAGGAGGTTTTGTGAATGAACCAAGCTGGCAGCGTGCGAATGACATTGCATCGTATTTGAAATTAAGACTAGGAAGTGATTGGAGGTTTTGTGAATGAAGCAAGTTGGAGGTGTGTGAATGACATTCCATGGAATTTGAAATTAAAACTGGGAAGGGAGAAGAAAATGCTTTGCAAAAATTGCATTAATGGCAAAACTTCTCGAGCCTTGCATGCATCAATGACAGCTTAGATGGTAGTTGGACAATGACATGTTAGCATTAAAGATTTAGAAAGAAGACACACACACACACACATATATAAGCAATATTTTTTATCATGCACACGTGCGAAGGTAGCGACCATGGGGAAGAAAAAGCAAGGAAGGAATGGCCAAGTCTAAAAGTGCATGGTTCAAGATCGCGGTTCTCGGGCGGGTGGGTTCAAAAGAAGGCCTCTATTGTTCGGTGTTCTACAAGTAGCTCACAAAGTTCTACGATATACAAAGTGAGAAGAAGACTTGCAGGTTGGCCGAGATTTGATTGACCATATACAGTTTCTGGATCGCGGGTTCTCGGGCTAGCAGGGTAAAAAATGACACTCTATTGTTCGGTGCCTTGCAAACATCTTATGATAATAAATTGAGAAGTGTATTTGTGAGGTGACCGGCTCAACATTCTACTCCAGGGATGGTGGGCTCCCACAAATGAGCAATACATATTTGCGGGTTGTACATTGGGCCAATTTCTGCCATATAGAAATTGGGTTCTTAGGTTGGCGGGTTCAAAATTGCCTAAGCAAAGAAAAGGGCTCCGTCTCAATCCCACTGCACATTTCATAATTCATGTGCAACACCAAGTCTGTGATTACCAGATCAGTGTGTGTAGAAACAAGGCAAAAGTAAATATGTGCCTTTATAAAGTATGCACATGAGATTTTATAGATCGTGTACCGATATCGCATTCCATACTTGCGGGTTCTCGGACGGGAGGGGTCAAAAATTAGGTCTCTATTGTTCCATGTTTTACAAATCGCACATACAATTCCGCGATATACAAATTGACAAGCGAACTTGCTGGGTGGCTGAGAATTTATAGAGCATGTACAGTTTGTGCATCGCGCATTGTCAGGTTGGCGAGGTTAGAAATGGGTCTCTATTGTTTGGTTCCCTACAAATTGCTTATGATTGGTTCCCTACAAATTGCTTATGACGCACAGATCCCTTATTCCATACTTAACCACTTATTTGGATCGTGCACTTGCGAGCTGCACACTGTACCTCTAATGTTTCATGTCTTGCAAATAGAAATTATAGTATGGTGATATACA
>ML835491.1:11883-29953 GCA_009831015.1 Picea engelmannii | reverse complement strand
TGTAAGGCTGTTATACATGATTATCACTCTGCTCTGGTAACTAATTTTTTCAAAACCCGATCTACATCCCAAGTTCAGACAGGGCTCCCTGATTAAAAACATAAAAAAATTGTTTCTTTTGATGCAAGCCGATAACCACAAGATCTGTTCGGTCTCCTAGAATTGTTTTGATTGTCTCAACACAGACTTGAATTCGGTAACGAGAAGGAGAAAGTTGTGAAAGGGACTACATCTAAGTGAAAAAAGTATCTGAGTTTTCAAATATTTTCGAAGGTAAAAGACGAAGTCACTTTCCCCTTCGGTATCATGTTCTAAGGAACATCTTCACTGGATTAAAGCCATTGACTCCATTTACCCAATATAGGCATGTGGTCTATTGTTCTTCCCGTCTTACAGGAAAAAAAGATCCCTAGCTGGAGCCGCCTTTGTTTTTTAGCCTTTTTTTAATTTTTATATCTTAATGCTTGAAATCAAAAGCTGGTTTTTGTATTTTCCTTTATTTTCCCCAAAATCTCAGAAGTCTCATCGCGCAAACAGTGATGGTTATCATACTCTTAAGGAAAGATTTATTTTTTAATCATTTAAATGAGTCTCTACTTTTTAACCTCGGGATGTCACATGTCGGAAGTTATAGATCACATAGTTTACAAATCTCGAGGGGCGAAACAACGAAATAGTCTTAAAAAGTTTACCCAGATCTGTATCGAGAGTAAAGATACTCTAAACCATAGTTAGGCATCATTGAGATCTCGTGTCTCGGTGTTTTCTAGCTCCAAAAGTCTTACCGTCATAACCCCGATAGCCGAAACCGCGAGACTCTTGTTTTAAGTAACCCAGGTTAGTGTTAAAGGTAAAAAGTTCAGCCGCAGTTAAGCTCAATCAAGCATTCGCAACTCGGTATGTTTTCCCTCAAAATCTATACCTTCAAAGCATCGAGTCGCGAAGTCGTGATAAAAATAGAAACATAATTAATTAAACACTTAATCCAGTTTTATCCTCCAATTTAATTAAATCATATCATCGCGATCTCGCGATTTCGTAACTTGGCATACGAGCCTCCTGGAAGCTATACCTTCAAAGCCCCAAGTCATGAAGTTGCGATATAAATAAAAATGTAATTAATTAAATGCCTAATCATGGTTATGTTTCTTTATTAACCAAAGCTAATTATCGCAATCTCGGGTCTTAGAGGTTCAAAGGGTTAAAGAGAAAGATCCCAATGAGGTGAGTGCCAAAAGATTAATTAACATTTAAAAAGGCCTAATTAATTAAGCTAAGCCAGCATTTCCAGTGTTTTAATACAAATTAATATGCACAGTCTCCGAGAAAATTTTAAACTTTCCTTGCACCAACTTGCATTACCAACTGTCAAAATCTAGGACATTAATTGGAAACAAGGCGAATTGACAAGTTAGGATTTTTTTTTTATTGCTAAATTTATATTTAAGAATTATTTGACCATTCTGTTCCTAAGGACGACCTATTTTTAAATGGTCGAAGGCATGGATCTTTTATTTGTTGTCACAAATTTCATCTCTATTCTACACAGAGAAAACCTTTCTAGAGCGAACTAATTTCTGTATGTATACATATTGTTATCGAAGGAGAGCTAAAGTAGAATACCCCACCCTGGCCCTGCGAAAGGTGTCTAAACCCACTGTTGAGGTTTCAGGACAAGGTTCAAAAAATGTTTCTAATAATTCACCTCGAAGTGTCGACTCTGTCAGGACCTGGTCGTATATTTCTGAGGTTCTACAGTCCGAATTCGTAGATGTTTCAGATGATTCCAGTGAAAATGAAAAAGACGACCTGATCACCAAATATAATATCGTCATCCAGGATCAAATGCGTAATGTAGCGGCTAGGCCACGTCTACTCACTTACTACAATATGGTCTAGTGGGCATTATACCATGTGGATATACCAACCAGAACCATCGTCAGCAAGCAGAGGGTCACCATTGGAACTTTCAAACCTGAACAATTGCAGTCTATGTACAAATAGCCAACCGTGTTAGACCTTACATACAATGCCGAATTCTTGGAGAATTTTAAACAGAATAAATGTGTGCAATATGACAAGACTATGTACAGTTTAATCAAAGATTG
Source organism: Picea engelmannii (assembly GCA_009831015.1). Classification (NCBI taxonomy): domain Eukaryota; kingdom Viridiplantae; phylum Streptophyta; class Pinopsida; order Pinales; family Pinaceae; genus Picea; species Picea engelmannii. The sequence goes on along the minus strand of ML835491.1, from coordinate 27,845 downwards.
GGTTTCACACCCTGCGAAGTTCAAGGTGGACAGTAATGGTATATATTCAATATCTTCTCTGGAACCACAGTTTAAATATGTAGCTATGATGACCTACATATTATATGGGAGAGAGGACACCACACATTTTTTCCTTCAGTGGGTGCCTCTAATCCATTCAGTCGTCGAAGGTTGTTCCTTCGACTAGGCTAAACTATTGTCTGATAGTTTGATCAGTCGAGTTACAGAGTATCAAGAGCAGAAGGAGAGCAGAAATATCGCTTCATTCTTTATGTCCATGTATATCATGGACRYCGTGTGTTTTYTGACGTATTTTCCCTTAATGAGTTGGAGCTGGACTCCATCGGAGGTTSAGCCCATCCACGTCTACCATTCAAAGYTGTGGGAAGACAAAGCTTCAGATTTTGTGTATGAAATCATCCAYTGGGTAATGGTACCATTGCATTCCACTATCTCTGGCCAYCGACCACCCARGATCTCAGACARTATCGCGGTAAATCTGAGCAGTATAGCCGATTGGTACGTGGAGGCAGAATTTTCATATCTCAGGKTTTTCGGCRCTTCTGTTCCTCCGAATGCCTTACCACTATTCATACCCGATAGGCTGGCTTGTCGTGAKATTGGCAGGAAAACTGTAATYRGTGGTGTAAGCAAAGAACTTAAGGGATATTCTAAAAAGGTATGGCCACCTTTTCCTATTCATCTACATTCCTATTCTTTATTAGATTTCGGGCATTCTAAAGCTGAGGCAACAGCCTTGGAAGACCTGAAATTGGTTCATGTTAACTTCAAGAAGCACAATCCACATAGGGTTGTAAGTAACCACTTAGCCAATTGCGGGTTTAAAAGGTTTGAGCATGAAAATTCTCCCTCGAATGACATTTTATGAGACACAAGATCTTATGCCGAGGTTTTGGCTCCGATATAAGCCCTGGCTCCTAAAGAAAGGGCCAATGTTTTAAACTTCCAAGAACATCAGCGGAGTTGTCTTCCCCCAGTATTGTGGGGTGAGAATCCAATAATAGTAGAGGTGCAGCAAAAAGAAGCCGAAGGTTCAAAAGATTTAGCACCCAGACAAGAAGAACACCAGGACAGGGAGGAGCAAACTAGGAGTCCAAAACTAGAAATGAAAACACCCGATCCACTGAAAAAGCAGACTCCAGTTACCACTCTAGGCCAATTAGATAACAAATCGGAGATCCCATCGCCTCCATTACTCCCTTACAGTCAACTCAGAGGAACATAGACGCAGGGTGGATTTTCAATGAAGAATTGATACCTATAAGGATGGAAGAGCTCCCTCCAAATGGCTTCTTTTTTGATAAAAAGAGAAAAGTTGTGGTAAAAAGAGAATTCTATCAAGAAGCAGGATCAACGGCCAAGAAATTTAAGGTGTTGATCGATGGGAAAGATAAGAAGAAAGAAGAATTCACGATATAAATAGCCGATACATTAGGGGCATTTGCTACGGCAAACCAATTTTCGGTTGGGGTTTTGAAAAATCAGCTGAAGAGAAAAAATCGCCTCATCAAAACCTTAGAAGCCAAACTAGCCACAGCAGAGGAAGCTGCCCAAGACCAGGCGAACACAAGAATAGAACAAGCAAGGATGGTCGATCAAAAGGAAATCAAGCAGCTCAAAGCTAAGCTCGAACAAGTAGAGCTGGTAGCTCAGACCAATCAAATACAGGTAGGCCAACAAAGAGACTTGATAGGGCAGCTACAGGTTAGATTAGAGTTCATCGAAAGCCAAGTTATAAACATTGGGATATTCTAGTCCCAGGCTATGGAGATTCAGAGAAGAGTTTTTGCAGCCCAACGAAGTTTACTTGCCAAGGTAAAGACGATTCGAGACAACTGCCTGCTTGTTGATCAACTATTGGAAAACTTATCTATCAGAGAGAGAGAATTTGGAGCAGCTCGGGTCACATTTCAAGAGGTTGTAATAGCTACAACAAACAGGGAATCGGAAAAAATTTCTAAGTTTTCCATTCCGGAACAGACCCAAGATAATATTTTGTTGAAAGAATGGGAACATAGCATATCAGAAGGCAAATTGCAAGCCAAGAAGGTAAGGAAATCCTGTGAAGAGGCTTTTGGTTCGATAGATGGAAATATGTTAGGCATTGATAGCAAGAGTAATGATGAGACACTGAGCCAAATGAATATGGAGAAACTCTCGCTTGATATAAATGAGAAAGAAGAAAAAGATGCGACCAAAGTCTCACAAGTAACTCTGGCAGACATAGTTCAAATAGATAAATGGATTATTAAACCAAGTGTGCAATTGTGCACTATTGACACCCTAGACCAACAGATGGAAGAAATGTTGCCACAATTAATCAGAGATTGTTACATTTTTTAGGCCAATTCTTAAGTAGAACCTTGAAGGTTGATATCTCCACTGGTGGAAAAATGTGTCACTTGTATCGAGCATGCGAGAGGGCAGGCTTCTGGTACCAAATAAAGACATAGGATAAATAAATGAAACGATTGATCTCCTTCTCGTTGTAACTGAAAATCCTGGAATGATTGGGATTCCATCATATGTAAATTTGTATAAATATACAATAGAAGGAAGAAAAAAAGGCTGGACCTTTTTGGGTCGATTGTAATAAAGATTTTTCTCCCTCGAGAATTAATATAAATCAAATCCAAAGATTCTCGATTCCATCACGACTGTGTTATGAGTTTATTTCCTTATATTTCATATTTCATTTCATTTCATATATGTATCTGATGAATGCTTCGCTATAATTTAGTACAACCTCTACTATAGTGAATAAATTTTAGTTTTTTATATTGTTTGCCATTTTTCCTCTATACCGGCTATCAGCAGGTATAATACCAATAAACACTTTAGATTTCTATATATGTTTTATGCTTCATCAAGTTATTTCTTTATCTTTTACTTCCTCTGTTTATGAGTGAGATTCTCCATTGATAGGAGCCTTACATGATAGACAACTTAATGTTTTTCTTACACCTCATATGCATTTATTAAAATATAACTCAGTTATAGGAAAGGGCCTTTGGTTTGCACCATGTTTTCACTATCGGAGCTATAACTCTCCTTTATACGACCGAAATCGAGACAGCATCTAAAAAATTTCTTTGAGATTTTCTTATCATTCTGTTCCTCTATGACTGTCCCTGTCACAAGATAGCCTAATATTGAACCTGGACTATCAGTTCAAACACATATTGCCTTGAATCTTTTTGATACCATTCTTAAAACAGCAACTACCCGGGTATAACTGAAACATTCGTAGGCAACAATTGAAAGGGACATAAACATCCAGGAATAATTGGAAGCTAGACAACAACCTAGAAATCAACCCTAGCTTCCCTTTCCAAAGGTTGACATTTCTTCCTTCTCTACCCCTTACTCACTTTCGGATGCCTAGACACTGTACTTCTAAGCCTTAAGTACAGACTCTAGAACAACAACATCCATGGTAAAAAAATTAGTTTTTTCTTTGCTATATTTTTAGAAATACAAGTTGTGAAAATGAAGGTTTTTTACTAGTCTTGAAATTAGTATTAAACATTTGTTCTTTGTACAATAGTCATATCTAAATCTAGAAAAGTCCAAATTGAGTGCCACTAGTTCCATTGTAAAGAAGATAAATCATAGTATTTTATGTTCAAATTTCAGAAGTAGATCTAAAAAATTGGACATGTGGTAGGTTATACAAGTTTGTTCTTTTGAAAGTGACCAAAAAAACAAGATTTTGTAAAGTTACCATAACTTTCTCTTGACACATAAATATTTGGAAAGTTATCATAACCTATGACATTGCAAAGAAGACATATTTGGATACTATTAGCGTCACCATATTTCTTTCAATTAGAGTCAGTTTTCAGTCAAGTTACAACCCATGTGTCAAAACACGTGAAGTCAGGTACGTAGCAATGAAGGGGACAAAGTCAGCAAGTTGTCGGTTGGCCCTTGGAATCGGGAAATGATGTTAGAGTTGAAACATACATGAATGGTACAGGTATGTTGTTCCCAGAAAGTCGGGTCATGTCAAAGTTAGTCTCTATGTGCCCCAAGTCGAGTCAATCAGTTAATGGAGGTCGCATCGACAGGTGTTGTAACTATTATCAGTTCATCATGAAGGTCTAAGGAATGAAAAATCGCAGCGTTTGCATCGCGTATTCCCTGCAGCCCTCATTGCATGTACCTTATACGCACATATGTGTTATGGAAAATATGTGGTTCGATTCGAAACATCTAGTCACCATGAATTCAATGTTCTTTGATATGATTCTTCCTTCTGTACGATCGGTTATAAATCCCAGAGGTTCTACACCCATTTTGTTCGTGAAATCATATTCAGGCTTTGTCTGTAAGTTTTCTCATAGGCCGAGGTTGATTGAATTCTCCATTTTAAGCATCCACCCAATATACTGTGCGCAAGACAGATATTGGTCACGCCATGATGACCTATCAAGGCCTGAAGAAGGGTACACGTAGTAGCAGGATCGCCAGACCCAAGCCCCAAAGTGATTGGGGTTCATTCTCACTCACAACAGGCATCCCCATAGATAAAAATGGGATTTTTCCTTTACCCACGGGAACAACAACATCACACCGCACAGAACTTGAAGCGGAAGGAACTATGTAGGAAGGAAGGACAGTAGAAGCCATGTTTCCCCAACAAAGGATACCTTGGAGAAGGGGCAGACCAAGGAAGCTAGGGAAACTTGAATCTCATATGAGCCATGCGCACGACCAATCGTTGAGTAATTACTTATGCGCATCATCCACCTGGAGCCTTTGGAAGGTACTAGTCGAGAAAGTGGGAGAAGAATGAGGAGGATGGATGTTCTGGGTTCAAATGATCAAGAGACATCTCAACAGCTGAAGCAAGTGAAGCTAGCCATCACTGAACTGTACCAAGAAAATAGGGATTTGAGAAAATAGCTAGTGACAAAGACAACAAAAGCCTCAAGAGCACAAGGTCACGAAGGGAATGTGACGTGGCTCAAAAGACAACTGAGAGAGGTGCATGATACAATTGTATAGTTGTGTGAAGCACAAAGGCTATCGGAAGAAAGGTATTTCAAACAATCTAGAGAATGTGAAGCAACCAAAGAGATAGCCTGCTCAGCAACCGCCAGTGAGCAAAAGAAACAAGATTACCCAAGTTCGCTCTTTCATTCGCAAACAGAAGGAAAATATTGACAATTTTGAAGGAGATATCACCCAAGACATTTTTCCATTTTAATAATGGTTGTGGCTGTCTACAATCACTTGTTGTGCACACTTCCCCCAACAAATGAGCGCATGATAGAAAATCAAAGTTGTTACAGCTGACAGTGGGACTCTGAAACACACTTTTCCACCCATATATTTGATCGAAAATTGAATCCCTATGGCAGATTACAATGATCATGATGTAGTCAGACGTATCTTTTGTCTATTTTTGGAAAACGTCATGCAAAGAGTTTTGTAGCGTAGAACAATCAATTTCCTAGTTTGTAGAGATAGCAGTTAGAAGAGTAGGGTAGCCTAAGCGACTCCCTCATTTATATATTTGATTTTTTCTATGTAAGCCAGGTTGGTTGGAAAAATTAGTATAGACAGTAACTATTGTATGTAATTTGAGTTCAACTGAAACTTAATGCAAAGGTCTTGTAACTTTGATGAAAATATTCTAATTATAGTAGTTGGATGTATTGTTTTCCTTTCTTTGCGTATGTGATTCCTGTTATCTTTATTCATATCATTTTCTGTCTAATTCAGAATGAATTTTCAAACCTATGGATTCGCTCCGCAACGTGCCTTGTTCGCGCCATTTAGAAAAAATATTTTTCTTCTAAAAGTTAACTTTGAATTCATCTGTAGTGGTGCTCTGATTTACTTCTTGTGTTTTCTCCTCACCACACATTAAGGCTTTGCACTGAATATCGTTTCTCGCTTATCCTTATCCTCTCAAGTTTAGTCATCAAGTCATTTGTTTCTATTTATTTCTTGAATCAACTCCATACCCCAAACTCTTACATTCTTGCACCAATATAACTAAAATCCATTATTTAGAAGGTGTTAAATATAGCCATAGCTTTATGTCCATATCCTGCATGGAGACAAAGTCTCTTGAGAGAGCCCTCTCCAGGTCTGAAAGGCTAGTTTCAGGACTCAAGGTTGGTTGAAATAGTTACCTCTATCATATTTTTATCATCTGAACAAATTTATAGAGTGTTAACATTCTGGCACCGTTGTCAGGGATGAGATTGAATAAATTTTCCCTGGGAGAATGAATAACATTGTAGTTTGACCCCTGAGGGTAACAGTTGGACAAACATCTGTATGGGCTGAAACCTTTACCCTAGCGACTCCAGTCAAAAAGACCAGTAGCTCCAAATAGTGTAGTTCAAGAACCCTAGTTCTGAAGATGATCTATACAAGAGAAAATCCTGACCCAAACCCTACAGAGTCTGTGTACGACCCCAAGAAAATTTTGCGCAGGACTAGAGAGAAAGCATCGAACCCATTCCATTACCTAGACAAAATTTTGTCCTTACCAAAAGACGACACACAAAGCATCGACGACCTTGAGTTTGATGCATTGTTTGAGCAAACCTTGTTCAGGTCTAAGTCGGAAACCATCTTCGACGAGATAGATTTTGACTAGAAAATATTCCAAACCCTAGTGTCTAATAATATTCCTCAAGTCCCAAACCCTCCTAGATCCATGGCCTCCATATTTTCCCCCCTCATTCTTCCAGCCCAACTGCATGATCTGCCCCAAAATTATAGCCAGAGGATTAAACTCTATGATGTTGAAGGGAACATTTCAGCCTAGAAGCATTTGGATTGGTTCAACAAATTCGTCGACCTGGAAGAGGTAGACTATGCAGACGTGAAAATGAGGTTGTTAGCACAGAGTTTTGTGGAGGAGGTGAGGAAGTGGTTCAAAGCCCTACGACCAGCAAGTATCCAAGACTTCATTGAGTTTGAAACATCTTTCATCAATATATGGGGAGACAAGAAGAACCCCCTACAGTTGTTGACGTAGCACAATAATATGAAGAAGGTGTCGGAGGAGACGATGCAAGAATTATCATCCCATTTCATGAAGTTTTATAAATCGATTACTACAGAAGTCTAGACACCTCCCGTGGCTACGCAGTTATGATATGATGACTCCTTCGACAACGACTTCACTTTGTTGTCAAGAGAAAGAATATCAACAAACCTGGAAATGATAATGAGCAATGTGATCAAAGTCGAGGTAAATATGATGGTGTCGGGGAATATCAAACAGAGATTCAACAAAGGCAATAAGAAGCCCCAAGGAGACGCACAACCATCAATGTCGAGATTCATAGATGACAGATTTGACTTAATGATGAGAACCATGGAGAAGCTAATGGAGAATATGTATGTAGGAAACATACCCGCTGCCCAAGAACAGCATGACCCCCAGCCCATGAATCAAAACCTCAGGAGGGGCCAGGTTCCTCAAATCAAACAGAGGGAATAGAGGGAGCAGAGAGATCAAGGCAACCAGTAGACAAGGCCTCTGTTCCAAAACAACTACATGGATGAAGACTTCGATCAAATGTTTGAAGACCAAATGCATTGTTTCGATGACAAGAATCCACGTGTGTTTCTAACAAAGAGAGAACATGACCAGTACATGAGCAGAAACGACGATTTTATGCTGGAGACAGATGATGCATGGATTGGGGAAACTGATGGCACGTTGTATAGGGAAATGGAAGAGTTCAGAAAAGGTTATCAGAATTCCATCATGTAGTTTCAGAATAAATATAACCTCAGGAGCAAGAAAGCATCCACCGAGCCTCAGCAGACTAATCCCATAAGGAAACCTCTGGTGGACACCCCTTCCATAAGCTGACCAAGGCCAGTCAGCATGAACAAGGATGCGATAGAGAAGGCAAAGTCGAAGGAGGAGGCCCCGAAGAAAACTTTGGAAGCAAGATGAGAAGCAGGTGGAAAATAGGTAGAGAAAGTCTATCCTCCCTTTAACTTTGAACATGAAATGGATAAAATCAAAATATCTACCCATTTCAACAAACTTATCAAAAAGAGTGAATAATGGGAGAAAATTATTAAAATGTTGAAAATGGAAGGGACCCTCGACACTTTGAATGTCCAAGATGATCACCTCGCTATCCTATTTGGTCTGCGCATTGAAGAGACAAGTGATATTGAGGACGTCCCTCCATTCTACATCAGTTTGAAGGTCCATGACATGACCCTTGATAACGCCATGCTAGATTTAGGTGCATCGCACAAATTTCTTGCCAAAGGTGATCATGGACGAATTGGGTTTGGACGTCACCATACCTTATAAGGACCTTTTCTCTTTTGACTCGAGAAAAGTCAAGTGTTTGGGCCTCATCAAAGACTTGGTCATGTCATTTTCCTAGATTCCTTCAAAGAACATGGTGATGGACATGGTCGTGGTGGAAATACCCCCTAAGTTTGGCATGTTGTTGTCCAGGTCATGGGCTGCAAAGTTAAAGTGGACCCTGCAAATGGACATGTCATATGCCACCATTCCTATCTTTGGCCAGGACATATGTTTGTATAGAGAAGTGCTTCTAAAATACATGGTGAGTAGCAAGACGTAGCCAAATAACCATCCCATATACTCCATCGACACAGAAGTTGGTTTTTCTATATTCTACAATGACCTGAGTTTTGAAGAAGAAGAGTCGACAACCATCATGACAGTCAATGAAGAAACCGCGCAGAAAGTACCAGAGTGCGCCGACTCAGAGGAACACATGGAAAACAGGATATGGAGCATGTGTTTCGATGAAATGGTCAACAAAGAAGGGGTTAGGGCTGACGTGTGGGTAAGCCCCCCTTAAATGGGCACAAAGTTGTGCTCATACAAGATCGCGTTCAAATGCACAAACAACATGGTCGAGTATGATGCACTAATTATGGGCCTGAAGGTGTTGAAATAATTAGGCACAAAGAGGATAGCATTGCACAGAGACTCTAAACTGTTCATATACTAGGTTAAAGTAATATATCAGACAAATCACCTGAGGCTAAGAGCATACAGAAACTTGGCACTGGGCCTCCTCGAGGAATTTTCAGAGTATGACATATCTGCTATCCCAAGGGAGAAAAATCAGATCGTCGATCTATTGGCCACCTCTGCCTCGGTTTTTAAAATCCCCATCTTCCAAAACAAAAAATATGAGATTGAATTCAAACATAGGCCAGCAATGCCTCATAATATCAAATACTGGCAGGTGTTTGAGGATGACAAGCAGGTAGAAATATTTCTTCAGATGAGAAACAAGTTCTCTAACATAAAAATTGATGATGAATATTGTTGCAATGAATACGGGAGTGTGGATCCGCATAGTAATGGTGAAACTTTCCAGAACAAGATCGCAGGAAGGGACATAATACAACTGAAGAATAACATCATTTTGAAGGGGTTAGTGCCGCTGGAAAAGTTGTTTGACAAAAATGACGTGGCTAAAAACCCCAAGATCACTACAAATGAAAAGGACATGGAAGACTACAACATCGAGACTGAGGAGAACCTGAAAATGATCAAGTTATCGAAAACACTTAGCCCAGAGGTCAAGCAAGACTACATCAAGCTCATGAAGGAGTTCCCCAATGTTTTCACATGGAGCTATGATGATTTGAAGGTGTATGAAACTAAGGTGATCCAACATGTTATCCAACTCAAGGAATATCAGAAGCCTTTCAAACATAAGTTGAGACGGATAAACCCCCTGTTACTGTCGTTGATTGAGAAAGAGGTAAAGAAACTTTTCGACGCTAAGATTATTGTTTCTTTGCGATTCTCTAAATGGGTAGTTAATTTGGTGCCCGTAAGAAAGAAGAGCTATGGCTATATCCTGCAAAAGGTGGTGGGGTCGTAGAAGATGTCTGTGCTGAATAATTTTTCAAGGTATAATTAAATCATTGTCCACCCAGATGACAGAGAAAAAACAACTTTCACAACTCCATGGGGAATGTTCATGTACGCAAAGATGCCCTTCGGCCTGATGAACGTTGGAGCCACTTTCCAAAGGGAAATGGACATCATGTTTGCCAACGAAAAGGAAAGGTTCATTGTGATATATTTGGATGACATCATGGTATAATTTGCCTCTGACGAACAACACCTCGATCATCTGAAGAAAATTTTCCAAAAGTGAAGGAAGTTCGGCATATCACTATATCCAAAGAAATCACATTTCGGGGTGGAAGAAGGGAAGTTGTTGGGACATATTATCTCAAGGGAAGGAATTAATATAGACCCCAACAGGGTTGAAGGAATCCTGAATATCAGCACTCCACGGAGTAAAAAAGAAGTGTAATCCTTCTTGGGAAAAGTAAACTTCTTGAGGAAATTCATCTCGAATCTGGCAGAGATTATAAAGCATATCACCTGCATGCTCAGAAAGGGAAATGAAATCAAGTGGAACCCGGAGGCCAAGAAATTGTTTGAAGATATCAAGGTGGCATTGACTAGAGCACTTGTACTATCCAGTCCATATTTCATGAAGAACTTCATTCTGTTTTCATTCGCCTTAGAGCATACGATTGTCAGTGTGCTGTTACAGAAAGACGAACAAAACTTTGAGAATCCTATATCTTATTTCAGCAAGACATTGTAGGATGCTCCACTAAGGTACGACATCATGGTAAAAAAAGTGTATTCTTTAGTGAAGGCCTCGAAGGATTTCAGGACGTACATATTGCATTCCCATGTCATTGCTTGTGTGCCCAACAACTCATTAAACAATATCTTGACTCAGCCCGACCCCGAAGGAAGGAGAGGTAAGTGGATAGAATCCATGCTGGAATATGACCTGGAGATCAAGACTATGAAACTAATTAAGGTTCAGGGCCTTGCGAAGCTAATGGCGCAGTCGAACTATAATGTTGTGGGAATAAATATCATCGTCGATCTGTCAGAGAGTCCTCAAAAGAAATGACTACGCAAGTGTCCTAGGAGTTCGTCGATTCTTCGTGGTATGCAGATATCATCTATGTGTTGAAGAATCTCTAGGCCCCTCCAAGTGTAAGTAATACTAAGGCCAGACTTCTCAAGCTTAAAGTAGTTAAGTTCTGCATCATGGACAACTCACTCTACTAGAAAGATCCTGGGAGAATTTTGTTGAGTTATTTGCTAGAGAATTATGTGAAGCGAGCCAAAGAAGAATTTGACAAGGGCGACTGTGGGGGACACCATTACTGGAAAACCACCATGCACAAAATCCTAAGGGTGGGTTACTATTGGCCTACAATATTCGTAAACGTGTATAAAGAAGCCTCCATCTTCCATGAATGTCATATTTTTGACAGGAGAAGAAAGTTGTAGTCCCTGCCACTAAAGCCGATCTCAGTCGAGGCACCGTTCATGTAGTGGGGTTTGGATTTCATAGGGGAAATAAATCCTCCATCCTTAGTGCAACACAAATGGATTCTCATGGCCACTGACTACTTCACAAAATTGATAGAAGTGATCCCCGCGAAACAAGCTATCGACGTACTCATCATCCAATTCTTGGAGAAAAACATCTTGTGGAGGTTCAGATGTCCCTTCAAGATCATACCAGACAATGCGGCCACATTCAAGTCTAAGAGGATGTAAAAGTTTTGTCAGGATTATAATATAACCCCGGGGCATTCTACGTCATACTACCCACAAGGAAACGGGTTAGCAGAATCCTCAAATAAAATCCTAACCAGGATCATCAAAAGGCTCATGCAAGACAATAAGAAATCCTGGCATAAAAATAGTATCTATGTGTTGTGGGTAGATCAAGTTACCACCAAGAAGTCCATCTCAACGTCATATTTTTAGATTTTATATGACACAGACACAATTTTCCCTACCACACTGGGGTTGCAAGTTAGAAAAATTTTGCAAGGGTAGGAGGCTGAGCCAAATGATGTGCAGAGAAGAATAAATCAGTTGGTTCACACACAACAGATGAGGGAACAAGTGTACAATCGATCACAACTCCACCAAGAAAATATGAAGAAAGCCTTTGACAAGCATTCCAAGCCATAGGATTTTTGGTTGGGTGATCTATTGTTGAGTTGGGACGTGATAAATGAGGACAAAGGAAAGCACGAAAAGTTCGCTAACATGTGCACGGGTCCATTCAGAATCGGTTCACATCGTGAAAATAATTCTTATTTTCTGGAAGAACTAAATGGGGAGTGTGTTGGTTGGGGGCATATAAAAGGAAGGTTCCTTAAACATTATCTGATCAAATAAATTATGTTTAAGTCATCTGTTATTGTAAATAGTCATTTTATTTTTGTGTCAAGTCAGTAGGTTAGTAGAAAATTGAAGCCTGAAGTGAAGGCCCTGAGTTTTATGCTGAGTATTTTAGAAGCTGCTTCGAAAGGTTTAGGTTGCATCCTATTTTTCATATTGCATTTTCGAAGAGTCGAAAATAAGTCCCAATGTCCAGGCACTTGATATATTGTTCTTTACTACCTCGTAGGGAGGATAGTATCCCCGTTGGATCCAGCTGCTAGCGCTGTCATTTTTCTTTCAATTAGAATCGGTTTTCAGTCTAGCTACATCCCATGTGTCAAAACACATGAATTCAGGTACATAGCAATGAAGGGTTCGAAGTCAGCAAGTGGTCAATTGGACCTTGGAAGTAGGAAGGGATGTCAGAGTCGAAACATACGTGAATGGTATGGGTATATTGTTCCCAGAAAGTCAGGTCCTGTCAAAGTTAGTCTCTATGTGCCTCAGGTCGAGTCAAGTAGTTAATGGATGTCACGTTGATAGGTGTTGTAACTATTATCATTTCATCATTAAGGCCAAAGGAATTAAAAATCACGGCATTCGCATCGTGTATGCCCTGCAGCCCTCATCACCTATACCTTACATGCAGGGATGTGTTATGGAAAATCTGCGGTTCGATTCGAAACATCTAATCGCCATGAATTCAGTGTTCCTTGGCACAATTATTCCTTCCATCTGATCGATTATAAATCCCAGAGGTTCTACACCCATTTTTTTTGCGAAATCAGATTCAGGCTCTCTCTGTAAGTTTTCTCGTAGGCCAAGGTTGATCGAATTCTCCATTTTGGGCATCTGCCCGATATACTGTGCGCAAGATAGATACTGGTCGTGACATGACAACCTCTCAAGACCTTAAGAAGGGAACACATAGTGGCAGGATCACCAGACCTGAGCCCCAAAGTGGTTGGGATTCATTCTCACTCACAACAGGCATCCTCAAGGATAAAAAAGAGAATTTTCCTTTACCCACAGGAACGATGAGATCACACTGTGCATAACTTGAAGTGGAAGGAATTTCACAGGAAGGAAGGATAGTAGAATCCTTGTCTCCCCAAAAATGGATACCTCGGATAAGAGGCAAACTAAGGAAGAACAAGGAAGCTAGGGAAACTCAAATCTCAGATGAGCCGCGCATAGGACCAATCACTGAAAAATTACTTATGCGCATCATTGGTCTAGATCCTTTGGAAGGTACCAGCAGAGAAAGTGGGAGAAGAACGAGGAGGATGGATGCCACAAGTTCAAATTATCAAGAGACATCTAAGCATCTAAAGCAAGAGAAGCTAGCCATCGCTGAATTGTACCAAGAAAATAGGGAGTAAGACAACAGCTCGCGACAAAGACCATGGAAGCATCAACAGCACAAGGTCTTGAAGGGAACATGATGTGGCTCAAAATATAGCTCAAAGAGGTGTAAGATATGATTGTACAGTTGTGCGAATCACAGCGGCTGTCGAAAGAAAGGTATGCCAAACACTCTAGAGAATGTGAAGCGGTTGAAGAGATAGCCCGTGCAGCTCTCGCCAGCGAGCCGAAGAAACAAGATCAGCTGAGTATGTTCTTGTATTCGCAAACTAAAGGAAAATATTGACAACTTTGAAGGAGATATCGCCCAAAACAATTTTCCATTTTAATAACGGTTGTGACTATCTACAACCACTTGTCATGCACACTTCCCCCAGAAAATGAGCACGCAACAAAAAATCAAATCCATTACAACAGACAGTGGGACTCTAACAAACACTTGTCCACCCAGATACCTGATCGACAACCGAATCCCCGTGGCAGATTACAACGATCATGATGTAGCCAGATGTATCTTTTGTCTATTTTTGGAAAATGTCATGTGAAGATTTTTGTAACACAGAACATTCAGTTTCCTAGTTTGTATAGATAGCAGTTAGAATAGTAGGGTAGCCCAAGTGGCACCCTCATTTATATATTTAATCGTTTCGATGTAAGTCAAGTTGGTTGGAAAAAATAGTATAGTCAGTATCTATTGTATGTAATTTGAGTTCGACCGAAACTTAATGCAAAGGTCCTGTAAATTTAATGAAAAGATTCCAATTGTAGCAGTTGGATGTATTTTTTTTCTTTCTTTGTGTATGTGCTTCCTATTATCTTTATTCATATATTTTTCTTTCTAATTTGGAACGAATTTTCGAACCTGTGGATTTGTTGCGCAACACCCCTTGTTCTTGAAATTTAGAAAAAACGTTTTTCTTCTAAAAGTTAACTCCAAATTCATCTACAATGGTGCTTCGATTTACTTCTCATGTTTTCTCCTCGCCACACATTATGACTTTGCACTAAATATTGTAGCTCGCTTAGCCTTATCCTCTTAAGTTCAGTCACCAATTCATTTGTTTCTGTTGTTTTCTCGAATTGATTCCATAGCCCAAAGTCTTACTTTGTTGTGCCAATATAACCAGAACCCATTATTTCAAAGGTGTAAAATCTAGCCACAACTTTAAGGTCATATCCCATGCGGAGACAAAGTCTCCTGAGAGAGCCCTCTCCAGGTTCAAAAGGCTAGTTTCGGGCCTCAAAGTTGGTTGAAACAGTTACCTTTGTCGTCTGCTTATCAATCGAAAAGATTTACAGAGTGCTAACAGATACTATAGGATGAAATTTCAGATGTGATATTTGCAAATTATTAGAAATTAAATTCCAAGTTGAATTTAGAAATAAATTTCCATTTATGGAAAATCTAAATTTAGAAATAAATTTCCATTTATGGAAAATCCGAATTTAAAATTTTGGATTATGTAACTATTATTTTATGACTGTTGGGAAAAGGTTTGACTTTCCCAACTATCCTCTTTTGCTGGACACATGTATGAGACAAAGTTTTTAATAAATTAAATGATGGAAGACAAATGGAACAATCAGGTTAAAAATAGTTCACTATGACTACATGAGTGGGAAATAGGTTTGAGTTAACTCAGAGCTGCTTTTTACAAGTGGAAGAAGTTGAATTTGGCCACTAGCAACCCCTAAAAATTAGGGATTTGTAAATATGTGAATTTCTCAAGGAGGGAAAGGAATGGAAAGAACTAGGAACAAGATAAATATAACATAGGTGGGAGGTAGGACATTGCTTAGTATGTTGGGGATTGAGAATGGTTTTCTTGTTATGAGCACATCTAGTGTGAGGCACAGAATTTTCTGATTTGTTGAATGTGACAATAGCTAAGGAGGATGACTCGGTTCTCCCTTATGGAGTCATGGTCAGGCTAGGGGGTGACAAGGACAAGTGATCGTGGTTGTCATGATTATATGGTTGGGTGGAACATGGTTGTTCCATTTGTTTCTCAGCATTAGTATTTAGATATGTATCTTAGCTATGTTCTTTATTGTTGATGTTATATTATGGATATTATCTGGTTGTTAAAATGTTTTACATTTTATACATATAAGTAACATCGGTTTGAAATGGATTGTACAGCCATTTTAGATTGTGGATTATCACTGTGTAAGAATACCTGTAGTGGTGTTTTATCTGACGTATAAATGTTTTGTGTGTTTGTGTGTGTGTGTGTGTGTGTTATATAGGAAAATTGTGTATATGTGCATTTGGGCCATTATGAATCTATATTTTTAATTGATGTACATTACTGTGCATAATCAAATACTTCAGAAAGAAAAGTATAAACATGATGTATTGTTG
>ML835488.1:28959-53768 GCA_009831015.1 Picea engelmannii | reverse complement strand
ATATAGGAGTGAAGGACATAATATAAAAGTTGTGGGATGTTTGTGGATATGTTTGAAAATATTTAGTAATTATTTCTTTTATGAGTGCATGGAGAGATATAAACAAATGGCCAACATGGTGGAATCCTCCTTAAGAGTGTAATGGGGGTCGATGAACCCATTAGAGAAATAATAGTGTAGGTATGGTGGCCATTCAATGCAAGGTGGACTAAGACCACTATGTTTTTTATTATTAAATAAGACCAACTAGTTAGTTAGTATTGAATAAATGTAACGTGACATCATTAAAGTAGACCCATTAAATAGTTAACATTTCATCGTGAGTGGATTTTTTTAGCTAATTATAAATAAGGATGGAGTCCTCATGAATTATGCATTGGAATTCTATTATATTGGACCCTAACTCAATGGGAGGTTTCCCTCTCGAAGAGGAAAGTGAATAGAAGTTGGTTCTTCCATAAAAGAATAGTTACCAACTTGACAAGAACTATGACCTCAAAATGAGAACTCTAGCCCTAAAAACCAATATTTTGGGTCAAAAGCTCCAAAATCAACCCTTGTTTCGAAAAGTGGTGCTATCAATAGAATTTTTTTTTTGGATAAAAATTACTACCTTTTGCAACCATTTCCTTAACAAATTTGTAACGTTGTCGAGAAAAACCTTAAAATCAAACCCCAAATTGAAAAGTGACGCTAACAACAACACCATCTTTAATTTTTGAGGTTAGAACTACAACTTCTTTGAAACCTATGGAATTGACTGTAAATGTGTTGAACATGCACATCATAGATCTAGCTAGAAAATACTACACACATTTGCAGAGATAAATTGAGAAACAAGAAGAAGGAGAGAAAGAATGGAAGAATTCTCATTAATCGTATTCCACACTCAAAGAGTGAACAATTTACAAAAGATATAGGATACATGAGTTACTAATGTGCCATAGTGGTGGTCTAGAGTGATCTGGACACACACCAGCAGTTACGGGAGTAAACTGCCACCTAGTCTAGTCTCTTAGGCAGTTACGAGAGTGAACTGCCACCTAGTATGAGTTAACTAGTCTATTAGTCTTCAGTTAACTGACTGAAACTGAGTGAAGTGAGGAGGAGATTAGGGAATCATGAGTAATGCGCTAGTCTGGTGATGAACCCAAGGACTATGCACATTAGATGGTGATGATCCCAATGCTGCATGGTGATAATCCCAATGTAGCATCTAGACTCCACTCAACTTATCAAACTGAAGTGAAAACTAAAGAGAATATTCTCCCTAAAATATAGGAGACTGAATAATGATTAATAAACAAGGAAAAACCTTAGGAAAAATAAATCCTAGGTGTATGTGAAGTAACTCCAACATTGACAACTAGTAACATTGCAACCAAAATCTTAAAATCAACTCTCAAATTGAAAAGTGACGCTCCCAATAACAACCCCCTTTTTTTCTAGGGATTAAATTGATTTTTTTAGATCGTGGCCTTCAGAACTAGTATCCCTGGAGCCAAAATCTTAAGACCAATGCCAAAATCGAAAAGAGGTGCTATCAATAACACTTTTATTATTATTATTATTATTATTATTATTATTATTATTATTATTATTATTATTATTTTCGAGACTTTAAATTGCAATATTTTAGAAACCAAGGCACGAAATCCTAGTGTTATAACAAACAAAATTGTAAAAAGAAAAAAAAAAAGAAAATTGAATAAAATAAAAAAGGGAAAAACTAAAAAAAGGTAAGAACCCCAAATAAAAAAAATAATTTTTTAAAAATATTTCTTTTAAAAAATAAACATTAAAAAAAAACGTAATTAAAAAAAAAGGACTTAACCAGTCTTAAAGGGGAAAATTGAAAAAATACAAATTTTAAAACATAAAAATAAAAAATACATTTTTTACCAAATTGTTAAAAAATGAATTAAAAAAAAGTTTAAAAAGAATTTGAAAAGTATATCATAAAAAAGGAATATATATATATATATATATATATATATATATATATATATAGCCCGAGTGGGCCTAATGGTTAAGAACATGTGTTTCCTCTTAAGAGGTCATAGGTTCAAATCCAGAGGGGGGTAGGGTATGTATACCTTCGTAGAATTTACCAGTGAAATCGCTGGGTGGAGGGGGGTCCCTTGTCCCACAAACAAGGGGGTCTCATACACCAATTTGGTGTGTTGGCTTGGCCGTCACCTTAAAAGTAGATTATATATATATATATATATATATATATATATATATATATATATATATATATGTTAGCTAGCGTGTTTGTGACGCGTGGGACTAACATGTGGTTGAGAAACTGCAACATATGGGCATCTAAGACATCAAAATCACCTGGGGATTGCACTCGGCCTGGGCCACATGATTTTGAGAATGATATGAAAGAAGCAATATAACATAGATATGACAAGGAGATACACAAAGATAGGGAAATGAACACAATAATAAAGTGAAACTCATATTCTATTAATGACTTTTTGGAATACAAAAGACTATAAAATGAAAAGCACACAATCTAGCTAGAATGGTGGTAGCTTATATTTGAAGAGAGATGTGTCGACTACGCTCATTTGCAAGAAGTTAATTACAATGAGGATCCAAAGGAATTTTAACATCAAGCATAAATGAGAAAAACCTAAACATCCAAAACCCTAGCCCTGAAAGATGAAACACCAAAAGGTTTGTGGGCCTAGATGGGAGTAGTTGATACGTCAACTTCCTTAGGGCGCAACTTTTGCATACAATCTCTGTTTGGAGCACTTGGTACCCTGCTGGAAAGGTCTAGCCAATGAATACATTTTCCAAACACCGAAATACATCCCAATAAGGATCTATTAGGGACTACCAAGTCTAAAAAATGTTGTTTAGGACCTCAAAACGACCCTGGAAGTTTGAGACCCAAAAAATTGTAGAAAAACTGCCAACATGGAAATTGTAATTTGAGCCAGTGGAATAGGTGGGAGGCTATCGATGTCCACCTGTGTGATGGAAAATCAAGTCATCATCCCCAAACACTAAAATTGCTTCAATCCCCATGTCTTTTGTATCCCTCAAGCCCAAAACAAGAGCTTCATACTCTGCCACATTATTGGTAGTTTCAAATTCTAACTTGTAGGAAAAAGATATAGTCTCTTGAGCAGGTGAAACAAAGATCACTCCAGCACCAACACCTTCCCTAGAAGAGGCTCCATCAAAGAACATCTTCCCAATAGAGGTAATTAGGGGAGAATATTCATAAATAGTAATGGAATGTTTTCTGATTTCAAGGGGAGGTTCAGGAGCATTAGTGATCTGCAATAAATAGGATCCCAAATCGCTATCAAGGAAAAAAATAGGATGGTTGGTGGGGTTTTCTTCGTCGCTAATAATGTAGGCCAACTAAGCTTCCTTGTAAAGTATTCTATTCTCCCCCCCAAACAAAGGAATGGTAGCATAGGTGAGGTCCATATGCAAGGTTCCCCCAATTCTTTTTATCTGTAATATACTGGATATAAAAAGTATGCAGAACAGAAATAAAATGCTAGAAATGGAAAAATAACAACAATATAACCAGAACAATCACCACAATAGCACTGAAATGATATAATAATAACAAGAGAAATAACACTTTTATTATGAAAGCAATGTTCACGGGCGTCTTCGAGGGGGAAACCTCCTGTTGAGCATATCTCTATTACAATAATATCCAAGCTAGGTTTCTCATACCCTCGACTCCTATTTATATTAAATATGTCTATCAAAAGAAGCATCTAGAGGAAGATCCTTCTAGAAGTGGAATCTTCTATTAAGTCTTCTCACATTCGACTTATTCTATTTTATTGCAAGGCATTATTAATATTGACCTTTATTACATAAAAATATATTGTTCTACCTATGTGCGTGTTAGGACCCTAACATGTCCTCCCCCTTAAAAACAACCTTGTCCTCAAGGCTTGAGATGTGGAAATTGTTGCAGAATGGTAGCTGGTTCCCAAGTGGCATCTACTGGAGTTGTATCTTTCCACTGGAGTAACACTTCCTTGATGGTTCTTTGACGTAGGTGATGCTCACACTGGTCCAAAACTGCTTGTGGTTGTAGCCAAATGGATCCTTCTTCAGCTAACTTGGGAAGGTTGGTTTGAATTTGAAACTTAGTTCCAATCACCTTCTTTAAGCATGAAACATGAAAAACATGATGTAGCTTCGAATGATTGGGCAAAGCTAACTGATATTCTACTTGTCCCAAACGCTTGAGAACAATATAAGGACCATAAATTTGGGCGCTAGCTTCTGACAATGCTCGACCTTGAGGGAAGTTTGCTTGTAAGGTTGCAGTCGAAGAAACACCTCATCCCCTTCTGCAAATTGATGTTCAAAGTGACCTTGATCTGCTTGTTGCTTCATGTGATTCTGTGCCATGACCAAATTCTCTTTGAGGGTACAGAGAATAGCCTCTCAAGCTGTAAGTCTGGTCAACCGCCTGGACGTTCGAGACACCAGGTAAGTATGAGAGAATTGAAGGTGGCTTCTATCCATATACCACTTCAAAAGGAGTCATGTGTGTAGTTGTATGGTATGAAGTGTTGTACCACCAATCAACTAGGGGTAACCATTGAGCCCACTGATTTTTATTTTCTGAGGAAAAACACCTCAAATATGTTTCCAAACACTTGTTGACAACTTTCATTTGACCATCAGTCTGGGGATGATAAGTTGTGCTAAGATGCAATTGGGTGCCTTGTAGGTTGAATAGTTCTTGCCAAAAATTGCTTGTGAAAGTTGGGTCGCGATCATAAACAATAGAGTGTGGCATGCCATGAATCTTGAAGACCTAATCCATGAAAATTTGAGCCACTATGGATGTTGTAAACGGGTGTTGAAGAGCGCATAAATGAGCATACTTGGAAAGGAGATAAAAAAACCACCATGATGACTGATTTATTTCCTGATATGGGTAAGACGGTAATAAAATCCATAGAGATGTCCTTCCAAATAGCAGGTGGAATTAGAAGGGGGCATTACACAAGCTAAAGGGCATGACCAAAAACTCATAGTGGCCCTCATGAGTTCTAAAGGAAGTCTTAAATTGGGTGCCTCTTTCATACGTATCTAGTGGTAGCCTGAACGAAGATCAAGTTTAGTAAATAATTGGGCACCACTCAATTCATCGAGGAGGTCATCAATGACAGGAATGGGAAATTTGTCTTTAATGCTAAGTTTGTTGAGGGCACGTAATTCAGGACACATTCACCAAGAACCTTCTTTCTTCAGGACCATGACCACATGAGAAGAGTAGGGGCTCGTAATAAGGAGGATAATGCCTGCATGAAGGAGTTCCTGGACCATTTTCTCAATTTCATTTTTTTGGGAAAAGGGGTGACGATACATACATATATTGGGAGGAAGGCTTCCAGGTACAAAGGGAATGGAATGATCATGAACACCATGGGAAGGAGGGAGTCCTTGGGGAGTGGAAAACACCACTTGATGTTTAGAAAGGATGGCTTGGAGGTCTTGAGCACCGAGGGTGTCTCTGTTGCTTGTATGTCCTAGAGTTGGGAAATAACACCAGAATGACCTTTTTTGAGAAGCTTTTCCGTGCAATGGGAACCAATGATCTCACGTGAACCAACGGTGATGCCTTGGAATTTATATTGGTGTCCCTCCTGGTCGAATTGCATGGTTAATTCCTTAAAACCCATGAGAATGGGACCCAAAGTCCTTAGCCAGTCTACACCCAACACAATGTCACAACTGCCCATGTCAATAGCAAACAAATGATATTTCAGGTGGTAGTTACAAATTTGGAGACACACATTTTCACAATGCCCTCCACATTTCATGGAATCAGCATTAGCAATCATGATTTGGAAATTATTGACAGCATGGATGTAGCAATGAGTTTCTTGGGCAATGTGGTGATGAATAAACTTATGGGTGCTTCCACTATCAACCAGAATGATGACCTTCCGATGCTTGATGTAACCGATTAGCTTGAGGGTTTGGGGAGCGGAGAAGCTAGTGAGAGAATTGAGGGAAATGACCGGTTCTACTTTGGCAGGGTCCGAGGGAGGGGTTATGTCAGTGGTTTCAGGTGACTCAGACACAAGGGGAGTTTCAACATCCTCTTCCGAAATATCCTCGGAGATGGCCATAAAAATATTTTGTTCCTTACACTTGTGGCTCGAGAAATATTTGTCATCACAATTATAATCAAGGCCTTTGAGTTGGCGTTCAGCCATTTCCACCCTGGTCAATTTTTGGATCTTTAGTGGAGTAGAGGGAGTAGTGGGATTTACTAGTTTAGGGCGAGGGATAAAGGAGGATTTTCGGTTTTGAGAAGATATAACCTGTTGTTCTTCTTTATCTCTTTTAGTAGCATCCACCCAACTCTGAGGCCGAGCCATGAGGACATGGGCTTGAATCTCATTCTTGAGGCCATTGATAAAACACTCTCAGAAAAAGGCATTAGACATGCCCTCTGTCTGAAAATCCAGGCACTCAAAGGCATCTATAAAGTCTTCCACTGTTCCTATTTGTTTCAACTTTGTCAAACGACCCAAATGGTTGGTGTCAGTTTCAAAGCGTTCATAAAGCTCTGCCACAAAGTGTGTCCAAACAATATGCCCTTGACGGGAAGTTTTTCTCCATTGCCACCATTGCCAACGTTCTTGATCTATATGGAGAACACCATATTGGATTTTGGCCAAGTCATCTGTAATGCTGTATAAAGAGAAATAATGTTCCATTTGGGTTACCCAACCAGTGGGGTCTGAGCCATCAAATTTGGTCACATCCACCCACGGAAGGTGTAGGTCACATTGAAAGTGATGGTGTTGAAAGTTATGGGAATGAGAGGAATGTTCACCTTTAGTATGTGGAGGTGAGTGAGAGGAAGGGTTATCTATAGGGATATGAAGCTTGGTGCAGAGTGACGAAAAGATAGATTCAAGCTGGGTGGTCAGGTCTTGTTTGATTTCCTCCAATGAGGACTATGTGGTTGTACTGATGGTGCCAACATTGGCACTGAGTTGTTTCACTTCTTGTTGGGTCTTGGTGAGACTAGATTGCAAGGTATTGAAGCGAGCTTCCAAGTCTTGGCTACAGGTATGGGCCATGAGGACAAGGGAACCGAAAAGGGGCGGGTTGGGTAATTTTTTTTTCCAAAAAAATGATATGTATGAATGTGATAAGGGTGAAGAGATGAATCCAATGGAATAGGTCTCAAATAATGGTGAAAAAAATTCCAGACTTTATTTTTTTTTATACACCTGCGGAGTGATACTTCGTTCTGAAGAATACTGCAGTGATGAAATGACCAAATTCTAAACCAAGAAGAAATGTGTAGTGATTTTGCAACCCGAACATAGTTGCGCGACAATAGATATTGTTTGTTTTAATTTGTTTATGTTTCTGTCCCCAAGGGTTACGTATTCAAGAGTTCTACAGATAAGGGTTTTCCCTATGCTATAACTCTCTGATATACGTGCGAGGTCCAACAGTAGTACTTGACCCAATATCTCAGGGCACTAACTAAGGAGGCTAGACTGTACCCTTAGCCGTACTACCCAACTACCCAGGTACTAGAGAGTATATTCCCAAGTGCTGTTCTCGGTGGCACTATAGTCAGGTGACCGATCAGTTTATCTAAAGAGGGCTTCAAGTAATCTAGGTCGATCTATACACAGGTGCTGTCTGATACGCTACCACTCGAAGGGGTACCAACAGGGGTTACAAGGGTGACCAACAGATGTGCGCTTAAGTACCACTTGTATTTCCTGCGTGTATGAATCCCTCAACCATGGGTTTATGTGTGTAATGATAGATCTCTGTGGCTTAAAGACGTCGAAATACGTCTCTACCCTAAAAATAATTTACCCACAATTTCTGCCAAGGAAAGTGCTCTGATACCACTTGTAATATAGAAAATATAAAAAGTATGCATAACAGAAATAAAATGATAGAAATGGCAGAATAAAAACAATATAACCAGAACAATCACCACAATAGCACTGAAATGATATAAGAATAACAACATAAATAACACTTTGATTCTGAAAGCAATGTTCATGGGCCTCTTCGAGGGGGCAACCTCCAGTTGAGCAAAGATCTATTACAATAATATCCAAGCTAGGGTTCTCATACCCTTGACTCCTATTTATACTAAATATGTCTATCAAAAGAAGAATCTAGAGGAAGATCCTTCTAGAAGCGGAACATTCTATTAGGTCTTCTTACATTCAACTTATTCTATTTTATTGCAAGGCCTTATTAATATTGACCTTTATTACATTTGAATATATTGTTCTACCTATGTGCGGGTTAGGACCCTAACAGGATCTTCTGGAAGTCACACCACTTCCCGACATCTTTCTTTGTCTTTCTGGTGTCCTTCTTTGCTTGTGGCTTGGACTGGTTGTCCTGATACTATCCATATTTGCTCTATCCTTTGTTATGTGGGTTGGGGCTGCCCTTTCCTGGCTTTTTTTGTTAGGGGTTCCCAGGCCCAAATTGCCACGTCTTTTGTTTGAGCTTCTGCTCAAATTTGACGGCATATCGGTGGGCCACGTCCAAGGATGAGATGTCCAAAAATTCCATTTCGGTCTGGATGTGTCTATGCAGAGCACTGCGATAGTTGAGCACCAGATGCTGCTCCGAATATTTGATACCCAGCTTGGTGCTCAAGGTATGGAAGATATTTCTGAAATATGACACTACTTGGTCTCTTTCTTGACGTAGTGTGGTCCATTTGGTATAAAAGTCGTCATAACTTCCGATAGGGAAGTATTGTTCCTTAATAACATCCCTGAAGGATTCCCAAGTGGTCGTGACTATAAATAATGAGGGTTCCTCTATTTCCTTTTTCTCACAGAAAGTTTCCCACCAATATTTGACATGGGGAACGACTTTGAGGGGTGAAAAAATAATCTTTTCTCTATTTGAAAATTATGGAGAGAAAAATACCCTTCTAGTAGATTCAACCACTTATCTACAACATATGCATCTATCTGACCTTCAAATATAGGAATATCGAAGTTTATTTGTACCTTGAAGGGGGTGGCTTCTCCGCTCGAAGAATATGCATCGCCTGTTGGTAGCCGCAAAAGGATTTGTGCGAAACTATCCATCACATCGTTCCTCTATTGTGTGAGGTATTCCTCAATCAACAACTTGAAAGGATCTCATGTCCCGCCATATTTCTTTTCTTCTGCCATGAGAGGTTGCTTGGGCGTGCGAGAGATTTTGTCCTCAAGAGAAACAAGCTCGAGACGCAATTATTTGTACTCTGACCTCGTTGGGGACATTCATTAAGGAAACAAGGAGCATACTGCTTTGATACCACTGATCCAGATTTTATGAGTAGAACAAAATGAATACAGATTATTAACAGGTGCTTAACACAAAATAACAGAGATACAATAAAACCGGTTTTCTATTCAATAACGAAATAAGTTGAAACTGAAACTTGGAGAAAGTACCCCAACATTTAGAAGAACAGGCTCAAGGCCTGATCACGCTTCTAAAAGGGGCAAGGTTCATCCAAAAAAACCACCCAGACAATAGGGGCTAGGGGAGCCAGGGGTACTCAGTCACAGCAGGATACAACTAGCTCAAAAACATGGGGGGGCATCAATCCTCAACAAAATGGAGAAACATCTGGAACTGAGACTCCCTCCCAAAAATAAACTTGTTCAACTGGACTTTAGCACAAGGAAATATTTTAACAGGGGAGAACCTCATGAAGAGAGGCTTTCTTGGGCCCTTCAACTGTCTTCTCTATAACAACAATCAAGAAGATATCAACCATCTGTTATGGGACTGCCCCTTTGCAAAAAGTTGTTGGGACCTAGCCTACGAGGACCTATCTTGATTTATACGTTGGTCATCTTCCCCCCATCCCAGTTTGGGGAACTGGAACAAATACTATCAGGGCTCCTTCAAAGATAAGCTCGTACTAAAATGAGTGTGGCGGGCACTAGAAATTTTTTTATGCTTGCAAATATGGAAAACAAGAAATAGGAAAAAATTTTAAGCCAAGATCACGCCCCCTCAAATAGTAGTAGCTAAGGAAAAGATGCTACTCTCTGAAGCTATATGCTCTTGACCTATGAAAAGTGAATATACAACAAACTAGAATGGTTGGGAAAAGGACTGGATGACAAGCTTCAATCTCACGACCGTCAAGTACCACCAGAAAGCTCCAAGATCAAGATGGTAGCTTCATCACACATTCAACATGGAACTTTGGATCCAGAAGAAAAAAACCCACACTCTATGCTTCGATGGAGCCTCTAAAGGAAACCCAGGGGAGGCAGGCATGGGAGGGATAATCTATGATCCCAGGGGAAAAACAGAATCTAGGTACCACTGGAATCTAGGGATGGACACCAACAACAAAGTTGAGGCCTACGCTCTCCTCAAGGGTGTTCAATTGGCCCATTCCAAGGGAATAAGAAAGCTTGTTGTCCTAGGTGACTCTCTCACCATAATAAGACTGATGGTCAAGGGAAAAAACCCCAAAGATCCCAGCTTAAAATAGATCCTAGACAGAACCAGGCTGGCATCCAAAGAAATCAAGACTACCTTCTTTCACATCCTTAGGGGCAATAATAATGAAGCAAACAAGATGGCTAATGCAACCATTGGGACAAATCCCGACACTCTTAGCATTAATGAAGTTTTAGCCTCAACCAACCTATACTAATGAACCTCCAAGAGCTAGTTCAAGACAGAAAAAGGAGTTCCCCCCCTTGGGACTTAAGAAACCCTCGTGATCACATGGATAGGAACATTGACAACTCCACTAAAATGTGGCTAAAAGGAAACATCCTTAGCCTCCTCAGTTGGGGTCCACCGTGTCCCAGAAAGGATAGCCATGACATGGTTGGGTGGATGCTTTCAGTCATCCACGTGACAACCTGTCATCGCAACATTTGGCATGCATCATACGAGGAATCTCTACCTCGTTCGTACAATATGGTCTCTTCTTCAAGCAGTGCAAAATATTCTCCTCGCATGGGAAATATGATGTACTTGACTCACCTGTGTGGACATGATGGACAGGCCTCTCATCTCCCCCTTCGATTCATCTCCCCTGATGTTAGCCGTCCCTCCATGGCGATGCTCAGTACTGTGTACAAGACTCTTCCCACAATTTCACGGGTTCATTCATCGTCTCCCTCCTCAACAAACTTGCATCCGTCCTTTCTCTGCATGTGGCCCTTGTGGGAATGCCACTCTTCTTGCTTGCCTCTCCAGATCCCCTAGGTTCTTATTGCGGCCTCTTCGCCACCTTGTAGCCATTCATGTTTTCCTCAGAGAGCTCCCTGNCTCCGTGAACTTATTATTCACAGATTTTGGAGCCTTACCCCCTTTTCGCCCCCTGTTGTGCAGTCTCTTATTCATCCCCCCTCATGCTTGTTTTTACAATTGGGCCCTATGCAGAACCCACAAGAACTAACCAACTTTGGCCTCTCCTTCAGTGATAGTGAAATGCAACAGAAGCATACAGTGCAGGAGGACTCAGACACCTGGCCATAAGACAATTGGGAACCTGAATGTGGAGGATGCAACATTTTTGGTGAGCAATTGGTAGCGTTGAGTGCTAACAGGGCTTTCGAGATGGAAACTCTCTCCCAACACCATTTTCTGATCAACAAATGATAGGACAAAAGCGAGGCACAAAGAAGTCAAATTACCACCAACCGGGAGCAGATAGACACCCTTCATCTCCGGATGGACCATCTTAACGACACACAACCCCCTACAAGCAATACAGGAGCACAACAAGGATATTCGAGGAATGTCTAGTCTAACTCGATTAATCAGGTACCAGATCTGAATGTGCCCCTCTCTGACTTCCAGAGAGACAAGCAACACCCCAAAGCGGAAAAAAATGTATAAACTAATCAGTATTTCTATCAAATTGATCTATGTTTTTCCATATAGTGTATCTAAGTAGCTCCTTTTGCAGAATATATGGAGGAAATTCACCACACAGTAACTTTTTTAAGAAAAGGGGATATATGAACACCCTAATTTTTGTAATAGTCCCAAGAGAGAAGAAATCAAACAGAGCCCCTCAGGGATGTTTTTCTTTTTGTAACCTTTGTGGAATTATCCACACCGATTAATATATTTTTACCAGTTCTTGTAAAAAAAATAAAAAAATAAGCTGAAACTGTAAAATGCAGCGGAAACAAGCTTGCTGGAATGGTGGCAGCTTATCTCTGAGAAGAGATGTGATGGTTGCGCTAATTCACAAGAAGATGATTACAATGAGGCTCTAAAGTCATTTTTACAATAAGCAGGAATTCCAAAAACCCTAGACATAGAAAATCCTAACCCTAGGAGATGAAGCGCCAAAAGTCACATGGGCCCCATTTGGGTAAGTTAGTACATCAACTTCCTGGACTCATAACTTTTTCATACGATCTCCATTTTAGGCGTATGATAGCCCATTGGAAAGGTATTGTTGCGGAGATTCATTTTAGGTGCAATATGGAAGGAAATTACATATTATAAATCTATTTTCCCAAAAAAACATCGTTTAGGGCCTCAAAACGGCTTCGGAAGTGAAAACTGCTAAAAATAGTAAATTACCAAACTTGCCAGAAAACTATTTTGAGCCATTTGGAAAAGGTGAGTGGCCACTGATATCCACTTGGATCATCCATTAGGCAACATAAATATTTTTTGGTTATATCTCTGACTTCTTACTTCTTTTTGGGTCGACCCAAGTTCAGATCTCAACAAGTTTCCAACAAAACCCTCTAAAACTATCATCCCTCCTAGTAAACTAGAAGGAAACGCTGCACATAGGTTGTAGAATGCAGTCTTACCCGAGATAAATTTATGGGTGACTTCAATACCCAGGTGTTTGCAGTATAGGAATGAGTGGGGATCTAGGATTGCGTTCTTTTCTCTTCATGGATTAACCTTGTTCCTGAAATAAGTATTTCTAGGATTCATTCCTCTTTAACCTTATGCATGAATGCTACTACATCTAATTAGTAATTCATTCGTAATCTAATCATCAACATAAAGTAAATACTCAATAAACATCACATAGAACACAAGTTTTTTCATGGTTCACCCCCTCTTGGGGATACGTCCACAAAGACACGACTTCTCTGCTCTTTTATTTAATCTGCTACAAAATCTAGCGTTGCATGCATTACATCTTATTAATACAATCATGATCGAGGGTGATAACCCCCTTTATGGTGGAATATGTCACACTAGGATCCTTAGCCTTTGATATAACCCTCAAAATCTACCTTATTCAACTCTTCTACAACCTTATTACAATCGACAGTCTTACAAAGTGAAACAACTCTCGACCACCATCAACAACCTCCCTCTAGGCCTCCTAGCTCTTTATTTGTATTATTTTACAATCTTATATTCGTTACAATCCTTAACAAAAACCCTAAACCTATCATGGTTAGGCTTGCATGCCTCCTTTCCACGTGGCTTTTCCTCTTGCATGGTGCTTTTCCTTGTTTTTCTACATGTTTTTTTCTTGCCACTTGTTGTGCATGCTCCAAAATTAGGTCTTCCTTTCCAAAAATAGGTATTTCCTCAAAATAGGCCTGCACCCAACAATGTCTCATATCTCCTTCATCCTTTCCTTCCCCTTTTTCATCTATTGGACTATGTGCTATAGTTGGTTAGTGATTTGTGAAGGGGGGGAGTTGACTTGTAGGTATTCCATTTCCATGTCTTCTTATTTTATGGTCGTCCACATATGTATAATCCAACTTTGGACTGATTCAAATTGGTCTTGTAGGGAAACCATCTCCCTACTTAATCCATCTTCTTCTTTAAGATAATCCTTTAGTTGAATCTGCTTATTTATATTCTCTATGTGTAACTAGGTAAGGTCCCTTTGTTCTCTTATGATTCTATGTCCAATTTCAATCCTAAAAATAAAATGTTGATGAATTAAATATTCAATAGGCACCTGGGTTGTATCTAATGGTTGTGATGCCTACGAGTGCAAAGATTTCACAAGATTTATTTTGATTAGTGGTTGTGTCATTTCTAGGTTGGTGTAGGGATTCCTTGTTGCTTTAGTGAAATCCTACTACATTGGAGTACTTAGGTCATTCTTTATGCACTCTTGGATATCAACAATAATGTAGTACATGATATTGAAATTGTTCTGGCACTCTTTCATAATTTCATACTCATACTACGTATCTTGTGCCAAATTTTAAGTTAGGCGCCTTTCCATGGCTAGGTCCAACTAAAATTTTAAAGTGCTTGATTGCACTTGGATGGTGCCAATATCTAGTGTATCTCTTCCATATGTTCATCCATTGGTTTCTCTGCTTGTTGTCCTAATTTTTGTTCAACCTTTTCTTTCTCTATTTTTGGTTCTCCTTCTTAATTATTGGTGGGTTAGTTCACCTCACCAATAGGGTCTTTTGTGGGGTCATGGTCGTCTCCACACGTAGTCAAATTTTCTAGTTGGTTTAGGCTATCCTAACCTTTTGAAAATCTTCTTCTATATTTACTCCATCATTTTAGGGATTCCCCTCTCTTATATGTTCTTGTTTCTTTTTTTGTTCTCCCTTAGTTGGGACTTGGGGGTCCATCTCGATTTTAGTCATTGAGGGTGGTGAGCTAGGCTAATATTTTTAATCGAGGTCAACAAATTCACTTGGTATAGAGGGATTGATATATAGGAGAAACATTATCAGTGGTGTCATTGAGGTACTCACTAGTGGTGCCAGAGGTATGTCCTTCACCACAATGGCTAGCTTGGGTGTTTTCTACAATGAGTGTGTTTTGGGATTCTTGAAAATGGGGCCTACGAGGATCTATACAAGTTGTCTGACTCCTTTTAAAATTTGTTGAAGTCTCCTTGTGGGTGGTCACTATCATAGTTAATTGCATGGTAGGTACTGGAGGAGTTGGTTTTGTTGATGATTGGCCCTACTCAACTGACTAGCTAGAGAATTTCCCAAGTTCTAGGTCTTTCTATTTCTTCTTTTCATGTGCATATGGAAAAAATGGTAGTTCCTAATAAAGTATTGGCACCTTATCAAACTCCTCATCTCCTTCTTATACTTTCTTCTTTAGAAACATGAAGACATGGCCTTTTTTTGTGGTTGATATTTTGATCCTTGGCTACCTATGCACTTTCGATCAAATATATTTTTCAATGATGATATAGGGCAGTGGAGTAAATTCAATCCTTTCATCTCCCTCCATAATTAGATTTATGCAGATTGTTGGAGCAAGATATTTTAGGTAACTATGCAGCAATAATGGTGGACATTTGGAAATGGGACCAGTAATGGAGAACACACCAGAAAATAAGGAAAAGCAACATGCTAAAAGGTAGGAAAAGCAGTGCGTCGAAAAATAAGGAAAAATAGTGCATAGTCAGAGGTAGAAGAAAGGACAACACGATGAGGAAACGATTGGATCGATAATTGGAAACAATGACTGCATGAGATATCTACCAGAAGATGTGCAAGAATGACACATGCACTAAGATGGATTGGTTTAGAGGTAAGAAAACCTCCTACTTTTCATGGTCAAAATAATCTGGAAGAATTTTAAAGAATTTTTGAGTTAGATATTCTAGAAAATTAGAGATTATTAGTTATAGACATGGCATTGAAAGAAACACCTTCATGTTGGTGGGGTTCTCATAAAGAGAATATTAATAACTGGTATCAATGCAAGAGGTTACTACGCATTAGATTTGGTGAAGATATGGAGAATATATATTTGGAGAAGTATGATGGGATTGGAAAACCCAGAGAAAATATAGACAGGTGCATGGTTCAATGGATATTGTTACCACCAGATGAATGGCCACATTATTTTATTCATACATTAGAAGGAATCCCGAGGAACTGGTATACAGAACTAGAACTGCGCAGAGGAATTGCAAATTGGGAGGAAATGCAGAAAAATTTCGTCATTACATTTGCATTTGAGCATGAGAACCCACTGGTGGATAGAAAACTAAAATTGGTAAGAGACAGGATATTTGAAGAACCTAAATTTGAAATAGTCATAGCATATAAGAATCATAATAGATAGACAATCAAACAATTGCTACACTATTATCACGTCGCAAAAGAGGATCTAGCAGAAGAAAACCCACGTGATATTTAGATCCCAAAAATTGAAGGGGAAAGAGAAGTAGAAAGACAAGTTAGAATCAAAAGAATTTGTTGCACCATTGAATACCAATAAAGTCAATATTGGAATAGAGGAGAGACTAAATATTGCAAGCATTGGTGATTATTGGAACAACTAGTAGTAGAAACATAATAGAGTCACTGCGCGAGTATAGTGATGTATTTCTAGCAACATTTTCAGAGATGAAAGGGGTAGCAAGAGAACTTGGAGAAATGAAGATTCCTCTAAGATAAAATTCTAGACCAATCAAACAAAAACCTTACAGGATGAATCCAATGTATAGATATAAATTGAAGATACAGGTTAATAACATGATAGAAGGAGGCACAACTCAAAAGGCACAGTACAGGAAAGATCGGCCCAACTTATGGAATTGGAAGAAGACCAGATTATAGTTGGTTTCCATTAGGAATTACATAAATCAAAAGATAAATCTTCGCATGAAATACATATCAAGAACAAGAACTTTAAGGAAGGATATTTGGATCTCCTCTATTACAATAAATATTTGCAGCACCCAGGGAAGTTCAAAATGCACTGGCTAGGGCCATATGAGATAACGTTTGTCACAGATGGAGGTGTTGTGCAACTGCAGGATTTAGCAACAAATGAGATTCAAGGTTTGGTGAATGATATTTGACTGAAAATGTATAGGGACATTTGACCTAGCCACCCTCAATAGTTATAGTGTAGAGAATTAGAATTGTACATATTGTATATAGTAGGAATTAAAAGAAGAAAAAGGAAGAAAAAATTGGAAAAACAAGAAAAAGACAAAAACATGTGGTAGATAGATAAAGAGTAAACATATAGTTGAAGGATAAATCACGCAACACAATTTATTAAGTGGTATGAAATAACCTGAAGACACTACACAATAGAAAAAGGTGAACGTAGCGCATCGATATAGAAAAGGGTTGAAAAATTAAACACAGGTGACTGACAAAGTAAGGCACATTTATGAAAAAGTTTATAAAAAGGAAAAAGAACAAAAAGGAAAAACACTAATGTGATTTAGAGAAACCTGGAGTGAAGGAGCGAACAAGGTGTGATTGTGTGAGAATTTGTGAAGAGTCCAACCTAGATCTACAACAAGTTTTATGCGAGCTAGAATAATGACACCATCAAAGTTCACAAGACGGACAAGAAGCATAAATAAACCGACATAGGACGTGACATGATTCATATATGTGGATGGGATCCCATCACCAATAAGTGAATCAATTAGTCCGACAATTTTCAAGAAGTATAACCCACAAGAATAAGAAACATAGGTAAACCAGGCGGACGAAGGTTGAAACTCTAGCACAAAATGAAACCCTAACACAACAAAATAGGGAGCGACACACACACAAGGAGAAAAAAATGAAGAATATGAAAAGAAGATAGAATCAGATGAACGAAAGGTATTGCAGAACCCTAGTATAAATAAACAAGACCATGACGCAGATCAAGACACAGAAGAAGAAATACAGAACGAGAAAACAAGTCCATCAAAGAAGAAAACAAATCTAGAAGTAACAGTAGCATGCACACAAAAGTAGGTTTCACTATGATTGCCCCAAATTTAAGAGTCAGTGGTAGTTGTAGAGGACATGTTGGGGTTTGTTCCCAAACTGAGGTATGTGTTACACGTCAAAATTGCTAAGTGTCGCATTGTCCCTGTCAATCGTCGTAAGTGTCGCATCTTCCCTACATCTTTCGCAAGTGTCGCAAGTTGACCACTAATGTCGTAAATGATGTTCAGACATAATGTCGTGATAACGACACTAAGGAAGCACTTATGACACCTCATATGACTGGTTTGAAGAGCAAGAACTGATCCACTGGAATCAAATAACTCTTGACACCTGAAAGAGGCCTTGAAACAGTGGTTTGGAAGGGGAACGCTCCTCTAATACTGCTGGAGAAGCGTTGGCGCTCCTCTACCATGATCCAGAAGCGTTATAACGCCCTTCAGCCACTCTGGAGGAGCGTTGCTCACCTTAAGAGCGCTGGCGCTTTCCCAAGGCACATCAGGAGTGCTATAACACTCTGATACTCCTTTTGGGGGAGCGCTCCCTATTCTGGGTCAATTGTTAGCCCGTTGAGTCGAATGAGGAGGAGATCATTCGAGATTAGAAGGAAGTTGTGCTCGAATTCTTGGTTTCATCAAAAGATCCCTGATCCAAGGAGATGGTTCCTAACTAGTTCTAAACATAACTCAAGAGGTTAAGCCTTTCCCAACCTATATAAATAGGCTCTATGATGGTGGAAAGGGGGAAGAACTGAACATATGAAACTTATGATCTTGGAGGAAACTGACAGTCAGCCAAAGAGAAGTGATCAGTGAAGCTGCTGTTATCCAAGTTGTGGATCTTTCAGGCAAGGGTTGGACGAAGAGGACTTGACGAAGCTGTCGCATTCGCATCTACGATTGTAAGTACTGCTGTCGTCACTCTCATTAAATATGACACGCTTGGACTGTTTGTTTCTAGTTTGTGTATGATATCACATGAGCTTATCATTTATTGATAGATCTGTTTTCAAGCTAATGTCAATAGAATAGGAAGTGGTCGTACCTTGTTTTGTCCACAGACCTCAGCGAGGAGAAAAAGGATTGGAGCACAACTCAGAGCGTGCAGGGACAAACGTCGATTAAAAGGTACTTCTGTTATTCTCCCTTCTCATGCATTAGGCTTAGATAGATTTGAAAGGAAGTCAATTTCCACGTTAAGAATTTTTCTGTCTAGGGTTAAGGTCAAGCTCTAGAGGTCGATCTACTTGTCTGCAGGCAGATTTTCCTACAACAGAAACTGGCGACTCCGCTGGGGAGATAGCCTCGAATCGAAACCTCTTGTTTGGATTTTTCTCCTCATTGACCTTGTTCTGCCCCTTGATTATTTCAGACCTGGTTTTCCCCTCTTTGATTAATTTCACAAGCTGATTGGCTCCTTACCTTGTCACTTTCAGCATATTTATCCAGCTCAGATCTCAATTTTTGAAAATTTTTGACATTTCTGGGACTTTTAGAACCTGGCGCCCTTGACCTAGTGTTATCAGAGTGCCAACGCTTTTTTTTGCCTTACACAGAGCGCTATAACGCTCTTTTCCCTTGGAAATAGAGCGTCAGCCTCCTTTTGGCCAAAAAACCCTTCACAATTGCTTTTTTTAGGGTTTGCCTCTGTGGCTCTTTTGCTGAGTGATCTAGTGAGTCAATTTTGTCTTCCCTTTTAGTTCTGATATCCAATCCTTTTGAAGAATAAACACCTTATTGATTGGATCTTGTAACCTTCTTCACCTTCTTGCATTGAGTTTTTGTTGAGTAAATCTTGGAACCCATGCATTGTTTTTCTCTTATCTTCAATTGAGAAAAACCCCGGTGAAGGTCATCAAAGGTCTACAGGACTCTGTATCTTGTTTTCAGACAAGATCATTTGTTCTTCAACTCTTGTTTTTGGGTGAGAAGTTTCCCTTTTTCTTTGATTATTTCTTTTCTTCCGTTTTTCGTGTTAATTGCTACGAAGGGTGTATTGTTTGCGTGACTTTTGCTAGTTTGGTTTTCATTCGTACCAAGAAGATAATTGGCAAAAGATAAGCACTATGTTGCATTGACCATCATTCATACACAAAAAATTAAAGATATCTTCATGATTGATTGAGCATATTAGAAGGCATGTAAAAGTTTGCATTACATTAGGATTTGATTGAGAAAATAATTGTTTGAGAGCATTCCGTAGTCATGCTTGTTAGTGAAAGAACTCTCTCTCTCCCTTAGCTAGATGTTCATCGAAAGGAAATGACTATTTATCATGTTCGATGTATTCTTTTGGTCTGAGTCATAAATTCCATTCGTTTCACTTCCATGCACCCCTTTATGTAAAGAACAGCCATTAAAATCAACGCAAACTAAAAATTTATCTAGAACTTTTTCTTTGCTAGAATCCTCCACCAACAATAGAATAGGTGTAGTACTTTGGATTAGGCTGTGAGCATAACTCTCCAAAGTTGTCAAAACAAACATTAGTATCCTGAGTTAGGGAGAGTAAATCTAGTTATCGTATAAGTTTTCCTGGGATCCCCCTCTCACACAGGGGTTACGCATGAGGTTGCATTCGGGTAAGCTACGGGGACTAACCCTCCGTGGTTTAACTGATTGTGGTGGTCGGATCATATTATGGGGATCACTTTGAGGTAAATCCACAATTACTGCATGGAAGCTTCTTAGTTGGTTTCGGGCTTGATACCCTGCCCGTACGTTCGGATCGAACTGTCGACTGTTCCCACCCAGGGGCTGACTGCGAATTGGTATCCTTAGTGGCCATAATCTTTAGGTTCTTACACAAGGTGATGGTGACGGGAAGTCTCACTGTACTTGGAGCAGACATTGGTCAAACTCACTCGGGCTCCTTGGAGGGTAAATCCACAATTATTGCGTGGAAGCTTGCACCAAGGAGTAAGTCCGTTAAGCAAGTCGCCATTGTAACTGTTCCACCCTATCCCCACCCCTTCTGGACTTGATCACGCGATGTTGGATTTCATCACCAACTAGTACGGTCATCAAAATAAGGTCCTATTTGCTTGGTTGTGATTCTTAGATTTTTTAGCATGTGTTGTTTCTTTTCGCTAGTTTGCCATAGATTTCTTTCGTCGACTCTTTTCTTCCGCCAACATCGACCCTCCACGACGCTCGCAGAGGCTACAGGGACTTCCTCCAGAAAATATGGAAGGAGACATCCCTCATTCTACGGAACAACCTCCTCAACCGAGCGAGGTTCAAAGCACTACAACTCCTCAAGAAGAAGTTCCCATCCCTTTGGAGAATTTTAGAATTGTCTCGGAATCCCCGGAAGCTTATCGCATTCCGGAGGGATAGGAACGACAGATCCTCCACCTCAATTCTGCTAGAGAATTTGTTGTCATAAACCCTTCTGACGCTCCGGCTGGGTCTCCTCAAAACCCTTTACCCAACGACCCTTTTTGGACTGAAAACATTGTTCGGAGTCCACCACGCTTGGTGTGAGATCTTTATGGAATGGGAGAAGGCGCTGACGTACTTTCCTTCTACACTGTACCCCCAAATCACTTCACCGGTACTACCACTTTTACGGCCACACCAACCGTTTCTCCGAACACACCACCCATTGATCCGAACGTAACATCCGTTGGCCCGAGACCTACTATCCCCCTCCAGATAGCCCATTCGACAATGGCCCCACACATTCCGACCATTCCCGCCGGTAATGCAGTAGTTACCCAAGCCCCGATTGGCACACCTGTAACACCAAGACCGAATCTCCCTTTTGGATTTAGGGCACTGAACACATCTTCCACTACCACTGCCCAAACCACTGCTCAAATCGTACCGGGAAGTTCCATACCTATCCAACAACCCCGAGGGACTGTCCTTGGTGGTTCTAACCCAATCGACAACATTGGTCAATCTTTTACGTCTGGCCCTCAAATCCCGGGAACTCTACCTCAAACTGGGGGGCATCCTCCCACCGAAGGAAAAATTCCATTCGGGGGGCACCCTCATGCTGGGGGGCAACCTCAAGTTGGAGTCCACCATCAAACTCAAGGACAAAACGTGCCTATTGCACCCAATCCATGGAACGTCCCTTTTCAAGGAAATCCACATGCCTCCACGGCGGGACAAAACGTGTTCGTTGCACCCAATCCGTGGAACGTCCCTTTTCAAGGAAATCCGCATGCCTCCACGGGACAAACTGTGCCTGCTGCATCTAACCCATGGAGCGTTCCTTTCTCAGGAAACCCACACTTCCCAGCAAGACAAAATTCGCAGACTCCGCAACAACCTCCTTATGGACAAATGCCCAACCCAACCCATAACCCTCAAAACCCATCCGGTTATCCTCCGCTCATGCATACTCCTCATAACACTTCGAATCCCATGTATCTTGGTCAAAACCAACCCCACATGAGAGGGCCCACGAGTTATAATTATCCACATAACCCAGTATTGGGCCCCACTGGTGTTCCTCTGTCGCACCGACATTACCCACAGGTTAACCGACAACTACCTTTTATAGCCACCCTGGACCTTCCAGATTTGTCTCGGTTAATGAATGATCCCATTCATCATTCTACGGGTTGGCCAGCTATTCCAGAAAAACTCCCTTCTGATATCCCAAAATTCGACGAAAAATCCGGAGAAGACCCGAACAACCACGTGATGACCTTCCATTTGTGGTGCTCATCCAACTCCCTCATGGACGATTCTATTCATTTGCATCTTTTCCAATGGACACTCACGGGTTCCGCAACAAAATGGTATATTGAATTACCACGCGCATCTTTTTACGATTTCAACTCCCTCGCCATGTCCTTCCTCACACACTTCCAACTGCCCATCCGATACGAGACAGGTACTGAACTATTAACCTCTCTTCGTCAGACAACTTCCATACACATCTCCGATCATATCCATGAATGGAGAAGACGACGAAGGCTAATCAAAGCGGTCATCCCTGACCAATTATTAGCGGAATGGTTCACAAAATCCTTACTACCCAAGATCGCTCGTGATGTTTCCATGGGGGGCGTGGTTACCGAGGAAGAGGCCATCGCCCGAGCTCAGTACTTAGAATTAGTCTATTCGCAATCCGGTACTCTGTATGAGTTGATACCAAACACTACCTGTCCCAATAACGATCCATCCAAACCATCGACTGCTTCGCATGCGGATGGAGTTATTGGCTCTGTCAAAACTCAATCTACTACTCAGTCTACTGGCACAATCCAACGACCTGCTTCCACGATCGCCCCCAGTTCGACTGCACCCTATTCTACCCCCACCCAAACTCAAGTCTCTGATGTGAATGTGGTCCAATCAACCCCTTCACAACAACCCGGGGGCAAGAAGAAAGCGAGAAACAAAATAAAGAAGAACAATAACAATGAACAACCCAAGACCCAACCACAAACCCCTACTGCTGGAAAACAACCACAGAAAAAAACGAAATTCCCATGTCTCATTTGCGGTGATGATCACTACACTCGAGACTGCCCACATCGCGATGAAGTGGCTAAATTTTTTAAGGGAAATTCACAACCTGCTGTGCTCACTCAGCCTTTTCCGCAACAACAATCTTTGGTTGCACAAACCCCCACGCCGGGGGGCAGTTCCAACCAACCCCATGATGAAGCATCGACAAGTGCACATATTTACATGTTTAACGAGGTTAATCTCACCACTCGTTTTGCGACATACGACACACCAGTTAAACCTGATAAGCCGAAGACTGCTAACGGTTCTTCGCCAGATCCTTTACCATCTGTTGTTAACCCTCCATCTGTTATCCCACCATCCGGGCCACTTCAGATTGAGAAACCTTCTTTCGACTCCATCTTACGCCCTCCTAAGAGCACCATCTGGAAATCCACTTTCAATCCTAATTCACGAGCCGCCCAAAACTACAATATTGTAGAAGATTTGGCCCAAGCTTCGTGTGCCATGTCCGCATTGGAAGTATTACAACACTGCCCTAACCAACGTAGGACGCTCTTAGCTGCTATCGGTGCCTTCGATCCCGAGTCATCCAACTACATCACGTTTAATCTGGACGACCATCAACTGCGACTCTCCCACTAGCTAGCTTTCCAAATCGATGTTGTTGTCCATAATCAACAAATCCATCGAACGATTTTGGATGAGGGAGCCTCCACTTGTGTCATGTCTCTATCCTGTTGGAAAGGGTTGAAATCATCTGCCCTTAACAAATCCCCCATGATGTTACGTGCTTTCGATGGACGAGGTTTCCATCCTCACGGATTATTGCAATCCCTCACCGTTCAATTGGGCGGCAAAACTGTTACTGTTGATGTCGAAGTGGTTGACGCTCCCCTCGATTACAACCTATTGCTCGGAAGAAGTTGGTTCTATGCTATGAATGTTGTTGCCTCGTCGGTGTTTCGATGTGTACAATTCCCTCATCAAGGAAAAATTGTCACCGTCGATCAACTTGATTTCTGTACACCCGACGCCCGCATCCCTGCCACCAACAATATTCTCTTTTTGGGAGACCACCTAGTTACGTATGAAAGCGTTGGTGTTGGCTTATTGAAATATTCTAGCCTCATGGGTACCTTCCCTACACCACTTCCACCTACTACACCTCATATTTCTGCCGTCAATATGATCTCGACTTTACCTTATCAATCCTTGGAATCATCTGACCCTTGGATTGTGCCTAGTCCTTTGGAATTTGATGGACTCAGTGACACCATGCCACTCAACCCAGCCGAGGCCACATACGTAGCTATTCAATCCACCTCTCCCTCTTCAAACACTTCACATTTACTGGCACCCGACACTTACTCGGTGCCCTCGTGGTTGAATTCCCTATCATCTGTCATTGATTACATTTCCCACATTTTTCCTTCGGACGAATCTATCATGGAAATGCTTAGCATTGACGATTTGC
The DNA here is from genome assembly GCA_009831015.1 of Picea engelmannii. Classification (NCBI taxonomy): domain Eukaryota; kingdom Viridiplantae; phylum Streptophyta; class Pinopsida; order Pinales; family Pinaceae; genus Picea; species Picea engelmannii. The sequence goes on along the minus strand of ML835488.1, from coordinate 29,184 downwards.
CCTGGGATGACAACCACCATCAATCCTCTTTTCTTCCGGCTATGGAAGAAGTGCAAGACATACAATCTGTCTTCCCCTCTGTTGTTACTGATGCTCCACAATCCCCTATCCTCACCCAAGATACTTTCTCTGAGGGGAACATGGGTAACATCTCTGCCACAATCACAATTGACATTTCAGTCAAAGAAGGTGTCGTGGAAAATATTAATCTTGGTGCTAATTGCA